>BQNB010098547.1:2518-21208 GCA_026074375.1 Tanacetum coccineum
TGGTATGTATATATTTACACTTTTAACCCTTTAATATATGATTTTAAAACATTTAACCATTAACTTTAGAGTATGGAAAAACAAACCCCTGAAGTTTAACTTAAGGATAATTACATTTTTGGCCTGAAAGTTTAATAATTTCAAAAGTTACAATATATACCCCTATGCATGAAATGTTTTGCGTTTTTAGTCCAAATATAATATACTTTGCATTTTTCAAACCCAACTTAGTTTTGCAGCTTATAGCTTATTACTATAAGCTAAAATAAGTAAGTTTTATGAGCTTGTAGCTTATGAAAAGAGCTTATGAGCTTAAAAATCCAAAATGGGCACTTTTGGTTTAGAAACAATAACCCGATGGGTTAGGGCTTTTTAGGATTAGTTTTTTAGCCTATAAAAATGATAGATTAGCTTATTAGAATAGCTAATTAAATCAGCTTATATCTTATAGCTTATTAGGTTTATGAAAATAGCTTTTTAGGGCTTTTAGAGTGCGTTTGGTTTAGGAAAACCAAATGAGTAAGCTTTAGGGTTTAAGGGAAGATTTCACGAGATCATAAGGATGTATAGGAGCTGATATATAATCTAAAACAATACAAGAGTTTATTGAACGAGAGAAAAAGGCTTACTAGTACACAAATTGATGAAATGGGTCGAAATGAGCAATTTATAACCCGAAGACTTTATGAGATGAACCAAGAGCTTCTTTCTTCTTAACCTTGTCTTCTAAATAGCTTAACTAGCTAACATGTCTAAGGAGGGCTAGTAGTGACTAATAGAAGCTAGGAAAGTAGTATGGATAGGTGTAGGGTGGTGGAGATGGTTCGAAAAATAGAAGGAGGTGACAAGGGTTTTACTTGGTGAGCAAGGGTGGTAATGGAGGTGGAAAGGTGGTTGCTTGGTGGTGACAAGGTGGTGACAAGTAGGTGAAAGGAGGCTAGTAAGGTGGTGTGTCATGGAGAAGGGTGGTTTCTTAGTTTAAACTTGGTTCGAGCTAGTTAGGGGTGAAACGAGTTATTTAGGGTTTTCGGGTTAGGGTTTTAGTATTTAGGATGAGTAGGGGCTGAAATGGAGGGAAAGAATGTTTAAATATGATGCTTAAGGAAGTTGTAACTCATGCCTAAAAGATGGTACGAAATGCCTTAATAAAATTGGAGGGAAATGAGCTTATTTGAATTCTATGCTTTATCAGATTATACTTTGGCTTTAAATGAGGTATACATTGATTTAGGAGGGAAACGTTATTTAAAAGTTATGCATTGTAACCTTGTACACATGCCTTAAAAGCGTGTACATATGTTTTGTATGTAAACATACATAAAGTTAGGGTTTTGATATAAACGTTAACGTTTAAAATCCGTTTTGATATATGTTATGGAAAGTACGTTAAATAGATAACGTATGGTAAAATGGTGATTAAAACATATTGCTTGACATATTATAACGTTTATTAGATATAAATGTTGATGAAATTGGCATTGGTAGGTTGCGTGAGCACGTTTACTTTTGTAATGTAAGTTACGTTACATTATGGATGGAATAAAGCAAAAAATCTTTCCATGAAAATGGTTGCATCTAATTTAATAGATGGAAATTACACTAAGGAAAATTGCATTTAATTTAATAGATAGATAATTAAATTGATGAAAATTGTGGGTTGTTATAGTTAAGGATGCAGTAGGTGGTTTTTTTGCATGGCCAAAGGATCAAGTGGTTTTTGATCTAAAGGTACATACCTGTGTTTTATCAACCTACATATATATAACTCTTCATATTTAATTCAGTGTTTGATACACGCGGCTTTTGTTTCCTATAGGCAACACCTCCAAGTACCATACAAATGAATGTTGAGAACAAAACTGCACCTAAGTTACATACGAAGCGCAAAAACATTTACGTCTCTAGTGATGCAATGCAAAGGCAAGCAAACAAGAAGAGTATTCAGAAGTCCTTAAATTATTAAGAATTTTATTATGTACGACATTACAATTTTATATTTGGTTCAGTTATATACATTCTAATTTTATTGTATTTGAATTTGTTTTGATATATATTGATTTCTTAAATGTGACTAAAAGATGCATATGGTCATACTTACTAAAACTTTTTGTCACTGTTTGCTTAATTCTTTGTGAGACTAATATTACAAAAGGCTACACAAACATAAAATTCATGTGGCCATTAGATGAACAATAGTCACACAAAATACATATTCTTCACTTTAAACAGCATATGGTCACACTTCTTAACACTTTTGGCCACTTTATGTTTAATTGTATGTGACTAAATACCCCAAAAAAACATGTTTTGTGTGACTAAATATTACAAAAGGCCACACAAACAAAAAATTCATGTGGCCATTGGATAATCAATAGTCACACAAAATACATATTTCTTCACTTTAAACAGTATATGGTCACACTTATTAACACTTTTGGCCACTTTATGCTTAATTGTATGTGACTAAATACCCAAAACAAACATGCTTTGTGTGACTAAGTATTACAAAAGGCCACACAAACATAACATTCATGTGGCCATTGAATGAACAACAGTCACACAAAATACACTTTTACTTCACTTTAAACAACATATGGTCACACTTATTAACACTTTTGGCCACTTTATGCTTAATTGTATGTGACTAAATACCCAAAAAAACATGCTTTGTGTGACTAAATATTACAAAAGGCCACACAAACAAAAAATTCATGTGGCCATTGGATAATCAATAGTCACACAAAATACATATTTCTTCACTTTAAACAGCATATGGTCACACTTATTAACACTTTTGGCCACTTTATGCTTAATTGTATGTGACTAAATACCCAAAACAAACATGCTTTGTGTGACTAAATATTACAAAAGGCCACACAAACATAAAATTCATGTGACCATTGGATGATCAATAGTCACACAAAATACACATTTCTTCACTTTAAACACCATATGGTCACACATATTAACACTTTTGGCCACTCTATGTTTAATTGTATGTGACTAAATATACAAAAAAAACATGCTTTGTTGGTTGTACATTGTTTACGGTCACTAAATTGTACCTATTTAGTCACACAAAAAACGTGGATACGGACAGTAAAGCTTCTTTATGTGTGACTAACTCAAATGCGTGACCGTAGGTGACCTACGGCCGCACGACCTTTTGTCACACACAAAACTTTTTGCGTGTGTGACTATATGTATATAGTCACACATTTTTGGTGTGACCAATACCACTTTTTGTACTAATGCAAGCAAATCATTATTCCAATAAAGAAAAGAAGGGAAACGAAAGATCTTGATATCATGGCTTGTGAGTTTTTAGTGATTAAAACAATGAAAAGTGTGGAAAATACGCAATGTGGTTCTTTGGCTTAGCTCGAAAGATGTTGCACTAAGCGTAAAAATATTAGACGTTTTATAAAGGGTGAATGAGAGGGGTGTGTGTGAAAGAATACGATCGAGTATGTTATAATACAATGGTGGTATATATCGAGAGTCCCAAAAACACAAAGCCGTGCATGCAATAATTAGAAATGTGAAAGAAAATAAATGTACCCTTGGTCTTCACCTAATGGTAAGTTGAACTCACCATTTATAGTAATCTGGTAAAGGGTCATTATAGAAGGAAGCTTAAATCATAAGAAAACAACACCACATCAAGTACACATAGTCAAACATAACACTCATCCTCTCAAGTCTCTAAAGTTCAAACTACATCAAGCTTCCCTTGTTTCTTGTAACAGCTTCTAGAAGATTCTAGAAGATATTTATTGTAATAGTTTGTTAGAAGTTAGTTAGAGTAGTCTAGTCCTTCATTCTTCTAAAAATAGCAGTTGTAATCTTCATTTTCATTTTGAATTGAATGAAACAGTTTTTCCCGCCAAAATCCTTTTTTCAATTTCCAGTTACAATATGGTATCAGAGCTTGATCACATCAAATCGTGATCATCTCTATGAACATCATTCAGGTCAGGTTCATCACTAACAATAATCAGTTACAACTGAATTCTGTTACAGTCACCAGAAAATCACCATAACCACCACCATAAACCACCACACAAATTCATCACTAAAACCACCTCATTCTTCATCAAATCTTCATCAAAACATCATAAATCACATTTTACAATCAATCTATCAAACAAAATCATCATTCTTTCCTTAATTTTTTGATCAAAACCCTCATACTCTGTTTTCTCTTTAACTGAAAACACTCAATTTCTTTCATCATATTGATCAATCAACAAACATAAGTACATGAAGTGACACTAACACAAACTTACAAGCTGATTTAACAATCACACCTGATCATCCACTATTTCTCCATCAAACAGATCACCCTAGATTACTTCTAATCTCCAAGAAGTTAACTGGTTTTGATAACTATGGGTCATAGAAAAGATCCATGATGATTGCTCTAAATGCTAAAAACAAGTTAAAGATTGTTACTGAGGAGTTCACAGAAACCGGTATCACTTTAAGTATTAGAGCTCTTTGGGAAAAAAACAATGATATGATCATTTCTTGGATCTTAAATGTTGTTGTTGAACAAATTAGTAATAATTTGAAAATTTTTAATTCTACATCAAAGTTGTGGTCTGAGTTACAAGAACAGTATTCAGAAATTGATGGTTACGGAATTTATCAACTCACTTATGATTTGATCCAATTAAAACAACTTAATTGTGCTGTTGAGGTGTATTATCCGAAATTAAAAGGTTTTTGGGATGAGTTGGATGCATTGGAAGTACCACATTTGTGTATTTGTCCTTGTAATTGTGAGAATGGAAAAGAAAACATAGAAAGAGATCAAAGAAAAAGGTTGATTCAATTTCTGATGGGACTAGATGAGAGTTATGCAAATATTAGGGTCTAGATTTCTATGATGCAACATTACCTACAGTGTTACCTACAGTTGTGAAGGCTTATGGAATGGTTAGGCATGAAGAAAAACAAAGAGAAGGGATTATGTCAAAACCAAATACCCCTGCTATTTTCTCAGCCTTTTCAAACAATCAAAGAAATTACACCAACACCCCTACTATGGAATGGTGTCAAAACCATGAGAAACAAAGAGAAGGGATTATGTCAAAACCAAACACCCCTACTATTTTCTCAGCCTTTTCAAACAATCAAAGAAATTACACCAACCCTAGCAGATATACAAGAGGTGAATCATCCACTACTGCTAAGAGAAGAGCAACATTCAAGAAGGGAGTTTATTGTGGGAATTGCAGTAAAGAAGGGCACACTAAAGCTGAATGTTATAAATTGGTTGGTTATCTAGTGGATCACCTAATGCACAGCAAGTTTCCAGCCAAACAGCCTCCAAAATCAGCTATTGCAAGGAATTTTAAGTTTGTTAACATGGTAATGGGTCAAACTGGGCAATTGGAGACACCAGCAACCCAAAGCAATCCATCTCCTTCAGATCAACATGTGTCTGCAAGAATGGATCAACTACAAAATCAGATAAACCAGGTGCTTATGATGCTGCAAAACAAGGACTCCTATGCTGGTAAAATCTATTCAACCTTTACTAAAATTCCTAAGTTTATTGCTTCTATTATCTGTGATTTAATAGTAGCCTGAATAATAGATAGTGGTGCAACTGACCACACTTGAACTCATGATAAACATCCAAACCTTCACAAATCTCATTTTCATAACCTTACCAAATGGACAAAACACCAAAGTCACCCAACATGGATCAGTCATTATCAATGAATTCATCACACTACACAATGTTTTTTGAGTACCAACCTTTTCCTACAATATCATTCCAATTAGTCAACTACTCAAAGGCGCAAATTTTTCACTCATTCTCACAGCCACAATGTGTATTTTTCAGGACCAGGACCAGAGGATTGCTCTTGGCAGCCTTTGTAATGGTCTCTACCTTCTGGACAAAGCATTAAATCCTCCTACTCAACCACACACAACATTTACAATCTCAAGCAAACAACACCTTTGGCACTCAAGACTTGGATATTCATCACCAACTGTTCTTAAACAAATAAATAGTCTTAGTTCTTCCTTTCCTTGTAATTCAAACTTCACTTGTACTATATGTCCACTTGCAAAACATCATTCTTTACCTTTTCTTGAAAGTTCATCTTATCCATCTCATTTATTTGATCTTGTGCACATTGATGTTTGGGGACCATACAGACACACCACCATAAACAAATGCAAATATTTTTTAACTATTGTGGATGACCATTCAAGAGCAACCTGGACTTACCTTATGCCATCCAAACAACATGCAGTCTCTAACATCAAAACCTTCTATTTTTACATCCTAAATCACTTCAAAACCACACTAAAGACCATAAGAAGTGATAATGGTACTGAATTTCTCAATTCTTCTTTATCAGACTTCTTCTCACAACATGGAATAATCCATCAAACCACTTGTCCATACACTCCATAACAAAATGCAAGAGTGGAGAAAAAACATAAATAACTCATTGAGATTGCTAGAACCTTTAAAATTCAAGCCAATTTTCCAATTCATTTTTGGGGCTACTGTATTTTAGCAGCCACATACTTAATAAACAGACTTCCATCCAGAGCCATTAATAACAAATCTCCCATTGAATTACTCTATAACAAACCACCATCCTTAGAACACCTCAAAGTCCTAGGTTACAGAGCTCATGTACATCAAAACACAACTGACAAATTTGCTCCTAAAGCAATACCAGCTGTTTTAGTTGGATATTCTAATCACCAAACAGGATACATCTTATATGATCCACAAACTCACAAAACCAAAACAAGTAGACATGCAACCTTTGATGAAGACATCTTTCCATTTCATAATACAAATCCTCAACCAACTGAACATCCAAACACCCCCTTACCATCTACACCCATCTTCATACCTCCACCAAACACTCCCTCCAACTCTTTAAATGATTCCCAAACATCAAGCACAAGACAACAAAAAACACCTCAAGCTGAACCAGTCACAAATAACACTCACAATTCTAATTCCACACCATCTTCACCATCAACTACTCATTCTATCTCTATTCTAAATGACAATTCTCCATAAACAAACACACTCACTGATATGACTGATTCACCATCACCATCACCATCTCCCCCTATACCAACTCCTCCACCTAAAAGAACTTCCACCAGAATCATAACAATTCCAACAAAACTAAATGATTATCACCATAACTTGTCAAAACCATCCATTCATACTCTATCCAAACATCATTTTTCAAACTATCTCAATTATAACAACATCACTAAACCTCAAAACAGACATTTCATTAACATCATCAACCACATGGTTGAGCCACATACCTATAAACAGGCTGCTAAAGATCCAAGATGGGTAGAAACAATGACAAAGGAGATTCAAGCTCTGGAACCTAACAACACTTGGGAGCTCACTATTCTACCACCTCACAAACTTCCTATTGGTTGCAAATGGGTCTTCAAAATCAAATATCATGTTGATGGTTCTCTAGAAAGGTTTGAGGCTAGATTGGTAGCCAAAGGATGTACTCAGAAAGAAGGAATCGATTACAAAGAGACCTTTGCCCTAGTTGCTAAAATGGTCACTGTGAGAGCACTCTTAGCTACTCCTGTTCAACACAACTGGTACATTGAGCAACTAGACATTAACAATGCCTTTCTTCATGGTGATCTCCTTGAAGGAGTTTACATGACAGTTCCATAGGGCTACTATACTTCTCTTCCATCTAACATAGTCTGCAAGCGCAAGAAGTCACTATATGGTTTGAAGCAAGCTAATAGACAATGGTTCACAAAGTTGACTACTTTTCTCTTATCATTAGGATTCAAACAGAGCTATACTGATACATCTTTATTCACCTTAAAAGACACCACCAATTTCCTCACTCTCTTAGTTTACATGGATGATATTCTCCTTGCTGGTAATAACCAATCCTTAATCAATTTAATCAAACAGCAACTTCATGAGACATTCAACATCAAAGACTTAGGACCATTACATTATTACCTTAGCATTGAGATATTAAAAAATTCTACTAGTCTTACTATGTCTCAAAGGAAATATGCTTTGGAATTACTACAGAGTGGACAAGTTCTCAATGACAAACCAGCAATTACACCTCTTGATCCTCAAACTCCACTCAATGACACAGATGGTACTTTATTACCAGACCCAACTTACTATAGGACTCTGATAGGAAAACTCATCTACCTCACCATTACAAGGCCATATATCTCTTTTGCAGCTCAATTGCTAAGCCAATTCTCTCACTCACCAAGGACAACTCATATTAAAGCCCTTACAAGAGTACTCAGATACATCAAATTGTCTCCTAGCCAAGGTCTTTATTTTACTCCTACCACTAATCCAAAGAAACAGTCTGTGGTTTCTAGATCTTCTACAGAGGCTGAGTATAGGGCATTAGCTGATTGCACTTGTGAGATAACCTGGCTCAAATGTTTACTTCAAGATCTCAGCATACCACTTACTGGTCCTACAACTATATATTGTGATAATGCTTCCACAATTGCTCTAGCTTCTAATCCTATTCAGCATGCTAGAACTAAACACATAGAATTAGATTGTCATTTTGTAAGAGACAAGATAAGAGAAGGCTCAATCAATCCAACATTCATTCCCTCAAAACTTCAAGCTGCTCATGTACTCACCAAAGGTCTTTGCAAAGTTCTACATTACAATTGTCTGTCGAAGTTTGGCATATGTGACCTATACACATTGCCAACTTAGGGGGGGTATAGAAGGAAGCTCAAATCACAAGACAACAACACCACATCAAGTCTACACAGTCAAACATAACACTCATCCTCTCAAGTCTCTAAAGTTCAAACTACATCAAGCTTCCCTTGTTTCTTGTAACAGCTTCTAGAAGATATTTATTGTAATAGTTTGTTAGAAGTTAGTTAGAGTAGCCTAGTCCTTCATTCTTCTATAAATAGCAGTTGTAATCTTCATTTCCATTTTGAATTGAATGAAATAGTTTTTCCCGCCAAAATCCTTTTTTCAATTTCAAGTTACAATAGTCATGATCTCTAATGCCACAAAAGGGTAAACAAAGTAAAAGTGAAAATGAATGCTAAGTATCCGTATATTGAATAATGGTTACTTTAGTGACTTTGCATATTTCACGGGCCTAAAAACTTTGATGTTAACGATGAATATGTATTGTGAATTGCTAAGCAATGGGTCAAACTCGAACCAAAAACCGATTTTGAAGAAAACATGAATCGAGAACCGAATCGAAGTTAACTTAGAACCATAATTATATAAAATTGAAAACCGAACCGAATAAGGTCGGTTCGGTTCGGTTTAGCTCGGTTCGCCTTGATTTGTCGGTTCAGTTTTGATTTTCGATTGATTTTGCTCCGCCCTAATTAACAAAGTAATTATAGTAGTAACTATTCTTTATAAAAATTATATAATTTTTTACTCACCCAGTATAGTTATCGGAACTTGGAAAAGATAGTCTAGCACGTTATAGTTTGTAGGGGTGAGCAAAAAAACAAAATAAACCGAATCGACCGAACTGAATTAAAAACAATCGAACCGAACTAATAACCAAACTGAATTTGTTAAAACCGAACCGATCCGAACTATAAATTCAGTTTTTGGGTTGGATATGGGTTTGGCAATCTGAACCGAAAACCGAATTTATATAAATATATATTTTATATATATATAAAAAGACTTAAAATTTTATCTCAATATAAAAAAACACTTTTTATGCTTGAAATAATTTATTTTTTTGCTAAATATTTATATATATATTTTTTTTAATAAATGGTGTAATTCGGGTTATTCGGGTCAAGCCGAAGCCAAAATGAATTCAAATTTAGTTTTCGGTTCGGTTGAATTATAGTTTGGGCTTACGGAGTCCTGATTCTAACCCAAATTGCAAATGGGCTACCAAATCTGACCCTAAAAGGCCATTTTCTTTAGACACGTCTAAGATATTACAAAAACATGTTGTACTGAAAAATGCCAAGAATCAAATGCTACACAGTACACATGACTAACCAAATGTGACACCTTGTGATTATGTGTGGACCAAATATTTTCGTCACAAACAATACTAATCTCGTCACCAAACATGATTAGTGACCAAATATATGTGGTCACCAGTGGTCACTAAAGGTCCGTCACTAATTACAATTAGAGACCAAACACAGTTTCGTCACCAAATAGTGACCAAAATGTCGTCACTGATTGGATGAGGGTAAATACAACTTCAAACCATCGGTGACCAAATATCCTCGTCACCGATCTGTCAGAGACCAAATTGTGGTCACTATTTTGGTTGATTGGTGACCAAAAAATCGTCACCATCCACAAGTTGCTGACAAATACTAAAATTACCCCGGGGTTCTAGGCTACCCTTTGCCTTTTAGCAAAACGGAAACTATAATTCTTAAATTGTTAACGTAACACAAATCTAATCCAAAACACAAAAAATTACAATCAATTACCCATAACATACCATACAATTGCATCCATTTGCCCCCTTGTTATAAAGAAATACATCAAAAACATGAATAATGAAAAACTTTCTTAAATCATTCTCTAAATCTTGCGGTACACCATGCACTAGATGTTGTACTGCCCTCAATGTTACGGAAGAGGAAAACGGAATCTAAAAACTGTGCAAGCACTTATGGTGATACTCTATTTTCTTTCCTGCCAAATTCTTCGGGTTCCTCCCTTGGATAATGAGACATTCATATTAATACTTTACATTCAAACTGCATTTTTCAAGTATATGTTTGTGTAAGTTTATGTTTTCAAATATAACAATAATACAACAAATTATAACCAATACTATAAAACAAACACTAGGGGTTATGAGTAATAAATACTTTATAAATTGTTGTATAAAACGGATTTTTAATAGATTTTTTGTTTAAAACAGTTCTAGCTTTTTATACAAACAGTTCTACTTTTTTTTAAAGATTTTAACTGATATGCAATCCTCCTAAGAAAAAAATGTAAGGAATCCACTGGCCCTTAATGGGTTCGAGACAAATTTGGAGAGAAATGGGATGCTGCATCCCACTGACGATGAAACGGTTATGGTCATTACGCTCAGCTTCAGGTGTGTAAGTGACAATAGAAGTGGCATGAATATGGATTACTATGACCTCCCATCCAGTAGTCAAAATCCAGATAGGGCCAGTGAATAATCAGAACCTATGAAACACCCAAACGAGTAATATCTGAATTACTAACTACTACTTAAAAGGCAAAACTATCTCCTGGCAAGACTGTTTGGTCTACAGCAATGTTGGATGCGTTTAGGATAAGTGCTTATCAGCAATGTGAGGTGTAGCGGGATAAAAATGTTTATCAGTTATTTCTAATGGAAAAGTATACTTAAATAAAAACTCAGACAGGTTCGTAGCTAGTACCTACAATTTTTCAAAGCATTAAAATTTACAACAAGCAATCCCAAACACCCCCTAATTATCTGTTCATATTATTCCAGTAACTTTGAGAGGCAGAAGCTATACTGAGCAAACTAAAGCATTAAATAAATACACTTGTTTTTAGGAAATCCTGTTAAAAGTTTCAGTTTTCATATTATTATGGTTTCAAAATCCTGTATCCGCTATATATAAAACACAAGTATACTTTATTACTTATCTACACACTCATGCCGGAGGTCTCCCTCGAAGTAGTCCCTTTACCCTCTGATGGGAATGTAACTGTCTACATCCTACATTCCTCATTCTCCGTTTTGACAAGATTTCGTACTGTTGTTGTATAATTTATTACTTCATACGTCTCATCATCGTTAATGCAAGCTGCCTTTTCAGTGAGACTGTAAGGTACCATACAATAAGGGTTTTGGGCATTGCTTATGTAAACTGTTTATCTGTTTTAAAACTAAGCAAACACCAACCTACTAATATCTAGATGCTTATCAGCAATGTAAACACTCAGAACTGTTTAACTGTTTTAGAAATAAGCAGTTTGACTATTTGAATAAAACTGTATTTGAGCTTATCTAAAAGCAAACACATTCCCAAAGGTAGCTACGTGATACAATATATTATAATCACATAAAATAACTCTTAACAAATGGGCGCATAGAAAAAAAAGGTTTAGACACGCGTGTTTAAACTGCTTAAAAGCTAAGCAGTTTGACTATTTGGACAGTCTGGTAACTTCAATTGTACAAGTAAAATAAGCTGCCAACTTAAGATTGTAGATACTTGTAGAAGGCTAAGCAGTTATTCATTTGGATTTTCTTATAAGTTGTAGATAAATAATAAGAGTATCCAATGAGCCTCAAAATGATACCTGTTGAAGCAGAGCAAGTGTAGGAAACTGTACAAGTGCAGACTTTAACTGAACAACCTCTTATACCCCATTGCTCCATCTTTTCAAAATCTTCAGGGTTGTCTACAGTGGAACAATACAGATAATTAAAGACACGTATCTGAGAATCTGAGATGATTCTAACAATTAAAGGCGATTTTGCAAACTTATGTGAAATGGAACACACTATGTCTCGAGTAAACAGAGCTTAAGTCTCATGATGTAATAACGAAAAGAAACACAATAAAAGCTAAGACTTGATTCAAAATAGAAGTCAAGCCGAGAGAAATGGCGAGGAGATAACCATCAAAATTTCCAAATCATGTTTATAAAAAAGATAACCATAAAAATTCCCACTTCTAGGCTGATAAAAAACAACATTTTACCATAAAAAAGATACAAAAATAGTGCAGACTAGATGTATGTGTTCGAGCAGAATTTCCAACGACTAATGCATTTTTCAATGATGCGCACATTCATTATGAAGGGGATATGTTCTGCACATATTTTATACCTAGGAGCAACGGCACTTGATGCGTAACTATTGTCAATTTTAAAGAGTAATACCTTTTTTGTCATTATCCTCTTTGCACTCTCCTCGGAATTCAAGGAAATCATTTTTATGTTTTTTCAACTCTCGATATACAGAGCTGTAAGAAAAAAGAATTTAAATTCAGCATTCAAAATAGACAAGCTCCCAAAAGAATAAAGGTAAAGAATGAAGAATCACATACCTTCTACACCACAGAATTAAGTTAACTGTCAATAAAAAAATCCTAGGTTTCTTTTCTTATTTTCAAATAAGACTCATATTAAAAATGTTCATCACACAGATTTTTGTCTGCACCCCTGTTCTACTTATATATTATTGTTCCTGTTCATGAATCGCGTACATAATCATATGAGCAGAAACCAAGATAAGCTTACCACTGATGAGTGAGCGCGAAACTTTGAAACCACAGATGCATCCACCAGATCCCAGATGAAAAGATAGCCATCTTCTGAACCCCCGACTACATGGGCATCACTGTTTGTAAGACAGCAATCCATTTTGAATGACTGTTAACAAAAGCCATAAGTTAGATGCAGCAATAAACTTGTAAGAGCAGCCAAATTAGTTTTAGATCGCATAAATGCTGTTTCCACTAGTTTCTACAAAATCATTAAATGCATCAGAAACTGTGGCGTGCCAACCCAACCTGACCCATTTCAACATGTAATAAATAATTGAAGGAATACTGTACTGCTAATAGTTACCATAAAGGAATACTGGATATGCTGTTGGAAAAGAACCAGAGTATCAAAATCAACCCCAGGGCGTGTGAGTTACACGTTTGATATATGTTACAAAAACATCACGGTCTAGTTTCATTTTATTTTACAACTGTATTATGTTCTGGTTTTACTATAACTTAAACTATGATTTACTTGTGACTGTGATGTTTCAGCAAATGGGATGGAAAACGGAAAATAGATCGTTTAACTGCTACCATCTAAATATATCTATTAAAGCATCTCATAACTTGTCTATATATTTTAGTTACAAATAAATTTCTCAAGATTAACGCTTATTCATATAATATGAAAGAAACACTATGATTCATCAAACGTCCAAAAACCCTATAAGAGCATCACAATGTACCTTGATCACCGCTTTAGTTACAACCTTTTTTTTTAAAACGTGAAAGTCCAGATCATATATCATGTCGCCAAAACAAGTAGACTTGCAGACTCCTCCCAATATTATCAGTATATTCATTATTAACGAGTCATTTATTCATTCTTGGGGCTCCATATCAATTACGAAATCGAAACTACTTTTGTCTTATGCAGTTTTAAATTATGATAGGTCATATCCAATATTATAGCATCAAACAGTAAACTTGTATGACCACAATAATAATCATGTATATTTCTAATAAGAAAAAAAAGGAAGGCTAAGGAGGTAGGCGGCTACTTCTGATGCTTAATTGCTTATTGTGGACAAAACAATAAGCTTAATTTAAAACTATAAAAGCTTATTTTCCTTATTTAGATCGTTCGGTCGTAGTCTTCCATTCTCCGCACAATGATTCAGCGATTTCACCCAAATCGTTACCCTAAAAAACCTAATCTAAATTAATTTCAAAATCGATATAGCTTAATTGACAATTTAAACTCACATTTCGGTTATTAATTTAGGGGGACAACACAATAAGCAACAAATTATACAAATCGATGTATTCATAATTTCAAATCCATAAGAAAGAAAATAAATGTACCCTCCACCTAATGGTAAGTTGAAGCCACCATTTTTAGAGTAAATTGCATAAATCGTCCTTAAAGTTTGGCCAAATTGCATGTTTTGTCCCAAACGTTACAAAAGTGCAAGGATCGTCCCTGTGGGGAAACCTTTGGTGTAAGTATAGTCCCTGTGGGAAAAAAATTAGGGAAACCTTTGGTGCAAGTATCATCGGGACGATCTTTGCACTTTCGTAACGTTTGGGACGAAACGTACAATTTAACCAAACCTTAGGGACGATTTATGCAATTTACTCCCATTTTTATCTTTATCCATACTATTTCTACTACTTTATAAAGCATTTAGCTCATTCTAATTTTCAAAGTTTTAAAATTTTTAAGGAAAAAAATTTCTTTTTTGGGAAAGTTTATATAAGCCATTAATCAAGTTCACCTGAAAATTTAAAAGTTACGGTTACAACTGAAAATTTAAGTGCATTTATATAGTCCGTTTCATAAAAGCCCAATTCGTAACAGTTCATCTCAACATTTAAGTGTATTAATGTTTACTTGTAATAGCCTATTACACAATATATAAAACCCCCTAAAAAATAAACACCGAGAGACCATTTGACTCACCCCAAACAAGCACACCACCCACATATTTACATTCATGTCTCTCTCTCTCTCAAACCTAAAACACCAACCGACACCCGCATATGATACCGATTACCGCCGTCAACAAATACTAATTCTGCCGCCACCATTTTCAACAGCATGCGTCGTCACCACCAACGTTTTATATACTTTAGGTGGTTTTGGCCGACTGTCTTGGGTAAGGTGGTTTGGCTGGTAGTTTTGGTTTCCGTGGTTGCGGTCGTGGTTTTTTGTGCAAGAGATCTAATTGTTTTTTATGGGGTGGTGGTTTCGTGGTTTTACACGAATTTGATGAGATTTAGATGAATTTGTTTAAGATCTTTTTGGATCTTGCTTTTTTGGTTTTGGTGCCTTATGTTGTAAAACTACATTTGTGTGTTGGTTTGTGTTTCATCTTGGTGGGGTCTTGGGTTACCAAACAGATGCCTTGGTGACAATAAGCCAAGAAGCAGCAAAATGAAGATGCTACATAACAAGAGTTTAATGACAACCTTATAAATAAAGAGTTTTATGTTAGCATTGTGGTTGGTTTTGCTATTGGGTTATGGGGGTTATGTGGTTCATTGGTTCTCAAAGACTCATGGAGGCACGCGTAAAAATTAACATGAAAAATGTGTTATTGCCATGAATAGAACACTACATGCTATTGATTGTAATAAAATTTCAACACATTGTGTATACAAGAAGGATAGTATTTAAGGACTTGCAATATCAGACATCAAACGTATGTTTGTTTATTGTCTCATTCTCTTGCTTCTTGTACTATGATATATGGCTTCATTTCCACACAAGAAAATGACGATAAAAAAGAGATAAGCAACAAGAAAACTTTATTCTCTCTATAAAACCATTAACAAAGATATACATAATCTATTGTTATATCTATATCTATATTTATATCTATACTACTTTATAAATAGTTTAGAACAAAGAAGTTTTAAAAATTTTAAGACAAGAAACAATACTATAAAAAGGAATTTTACTTTTCTCTAAGCATAAAAATTCAGCATACACATAATTAAAAGTTACCTTTAAATATTTAAGTGTATTTACATCTAAATTTGTAACATCCCAATAATAATGACGCATCTCATTCAACCATACTTGTAACGGCCTATTTAAATCATCATTGTAACAACCCATTTAAAATCACCATAATAAAAACCCATTTAAAACTACACATATATCCCACATGTAATATACATAACCACCATATTTATTTGGATATGAAAGAGTTTGCATTGCCATTGCGTATAGTTATTTAATTAAAACTTGTCATTTAATCGTAAAGTTACTGTTTAAAAAAAACGTATAAATAAAAAACATTTGTTCGCCACAAATTTAGTCACCGGATACCGTCGCCGTTTTGCGCGGATACCCTGCTAGTTTCCAATAATGTGTTAAAGGGTAAACAAAGTAAAAGTGAAAATGAATGCAAAGTATCCATATATTGAATCATGGTTACTTTAGTGACTTTGCATATTTCACGGGCCTAAAAACTTTGATATTAACGATGAGTATGTATTGTGAATTGCTGAGCAACGGGTCAAACCCGAATCGAATTAACCTAGCAAAATCGAAATCGAACCGAAGTTAACTTGGCGAACTGAATTGAACCGAGCAAAACCAAAATCGCATAATTTTATAAAACCGAAAACTGAACTAAATAATGTCGGTTTGGTTCGGTGCGGTTTTCGATTGATTTTGTTCAGCACTTATCAAAGTAATTATAGTAGTCATTATTCTTTATGAAAAGTGTAATTTTTACTCACCAGGATAGTTATTGGAACTTGGAAAAGATGTGTGATCATGACTATGAGCGGTTCACTTATAAGCCAAAACAAAATAGTGTGCAACAATCCATTAAATTGCCTCGACATAATCTATAGGAGCCGAGGTTATTGCTTGTCGTTCTCAAACAACCCAATAGTACTAGTTTGGGCTACCAAATCTCACCCATAAAGGCCATGTTCTTTAGACAGATCACAGGTATTACAAAAAATGTTGCACTAAAAAATGCCAAGACTAAAATGCTACACGCTGTAGGGTAGAGGCGAACAAGTTCTTTAAAAAACCGAAAACAACCGGTTGTTCGGTTAAAAACCGGTTTTTTCATCTCAAAATTGCTTAACTGGTTTAATCGGTTTTTATGTAACCGGTTCGGTTAAAAACCGGTTTTATCCGGTTCACAAACCGGTCCGATCGATTTATGTTAAACCGGTTACAAACCACCGGTTCGGTTTGAAAAAAACCGGTTTCAGTTTTTTCCCCGTTCGGTTCATGAACCAATTTTTTTGTACACCTCTACTTTAGGGGTGAGCATCGGGTCAAACCTGGACGGGACTGAAAAAAACGGGACCGGACCGAGACCGTTTTAGCCTAGAACCACGGACCGAGGACCGGACCGAATGTGCTCGGTCCGGTCCAGTTCTTCGGTCAGTCCGGTCCGAGAAAGCATTATTGAGCGGTTGTAGACTGGACCGGACCGGACCGTATCGGACCGAGGACCGAACATGAGGTAAAATGTGGACCGATAACTGGACCGAAACAGGTTCGATCTAATCTGGTCGATCCAGTCCAAGCGGGTTTCTCGTTCGATCCAATCCGCAGTCCGATATGCTCATCCTACTACACCTGACTAACCTTAATTCCATATGACATACAGCCCATACATATATTTTTGTTTAGTATACCTTTTTATTTGTTACTTTATTTGATTTATCATTTTTCCAATATAAAAAAAATTTTTAATTTGGGGACAGTTTTGATGTAGGATAACATTACTTTATTGTTAAGTATACCTTTTTATTTGCTACTTAAGGTGTTTTGAATTTTTGCTGGTTGTATATAAGCCTTTTTTGAGATAAAGTCAGCTCTGTTGTAAAGATGTTGAGTTTTTGTTTCTTTTGTTCCTTAAGCGTTTTAGCTGAAGGTTAATATGGTGCCCATTAGTTTTAATATATTTTATCTGGTAACCCTTACTCAAAAAATTTCCACTCTTCAGCTAGTTGGCCTAAAACGCGTCGATATTTTCCGCCAAACGTTCACGAAAAAAACTCATCTTGATGTCACGCTTCTATCTTTCCTTTGAATTTCTATAGTTGAAAGAAAAAGATAAACTTAAAGCGGATCGAGTGGTTTTGCATGCCTTGTAACGGCTTTTTCACCACAATAAAATCTCTTTTGCCTTTTTTCTTGCTAGTTATGTTTCTAATTAATCACCTAAGTATCTTGGGTTTTACAATCTAATTAACCATATTAATTAACACGAGTACGCAGCGGAATTATAAATTACATGTAGAATACATTAATTAACAAGGATAGAAGATGTATACATTTTTGCACGAAACGATACACCGCTTAAGGTAACCGTTAACACCGTTTTCTATATACGCGTGTGTATAATATCACACACGAAACCACAAGAATCAAAGTATGATTCCTCTAAGCTTCCACACACAATACATTCTTAGCAAACA
>BQNB010098548.1:0-25129 GCA_026074375.1 Tanacetum coccineum
ATCAATTAGTTTTCAAAAACTTTTTCTGAAATTGAAAAATGATTTTTCTATCCTATAACTAATTATTAGAGAAGTGAAATTTATATTTTTCTACTTTTTTCTTGCATTCCCTTTCTATTTTTCATTTTTCTAAAATCTCATCTAATACATCTTTTATATTTTTAACACTTTTTTGCTTTTTGTTTCTTAAAAAGTCAAGATTTAAAATTTAAACAAGTTAACGTACGTATATTTGAATTTGAAAATGTTTGTTTTTGATAAGTTGGCTAGGTCGTAAATTTAAAACAAGCAAAGTACTTGTTGACACTTCACACTATACATTTAACATCTCCATGCATTCACACTGTGTACAGTCGAGATCAGATATCGTTGTTGTATCACACATTCACACTATAACAATTTAATGCTATGCGCGAATAGTCACTTGTTTTTCTTACATGCGAGATGACTTGCACCTTTTTATTTATGATTTAATGTATAAACAGATACAGTATTGTGATACAACTAGGGGTGAGCTGAAACCGCACCGCAATCCGCAAAAACCGAACCGCACCACGACAAAAACCGGTAGATCGATTATAAGAAAAAAGAAAAACCAAAAAATGCGGTGCGGTTGCGATTTTACCCGTAAAAATCATAAAATCCACACCGCACGTTGATTATGTTAAAACCGAAAAACGACACATTGATTATTTAAAGTGTGTTATAAGGCTTCTATTGCATATTATCATTAATATTATTATAAGTCATAAGTAATGTGTGTGGTTACATTACATATATGTATTTTTATAACAGAAAAACCAACATTGTAAACAAAAAACCGCAATACCCACATTTATTATATAACTCATAAGTGATGGTGTGGTGCGGTTAAAACCCGCAAAACCGTCAAAAACCCGCAAAACCGAAACCGTAAAATATGATGTGATGCGGTTTCTATTTTTGTAGAAAACACAAGTGCGGATGCGGTTCAGTTTTAGTAAAAAAAACCGCACCATGCTCACCCTAGATACAAGTATATATATAATGTATAAATTACAAGTGTTAAAAAAAAGGATGCGTGTGAAATTATGAGTATTGCTAGTACCTAGTACTCTCTCCGTCTCAAAATTATTGTCCCCTGACAAAAAACACACAGTTTAAGAAAAAATACATTTATTACTCTTTCTTACTTTTTAACAAAATAACAGTTTTACCCTTAGCTAATTAATTAAAGTCTTCTTCAAAGTTTGTAATAAAAATTTTAAACAAAAGTAATAATATAATAAACTTGATCAAACTTTTATATTTATTTTTAGTGGTGGACAATTAAATTGAGACTTACCAAAAACAATAAACATCACTCCTAGCCCTCAAAGTCACGTGACGTCTACGTGTGATTATAAAAAGCAAGAAAACCCCAATTTCTGGACTGGCGATTTAGGAAAGGGCAACCGTCAACTGTGGGCGTGGGTGGATGTAGCTCGCCGGAGGTCTGTTTGTACTCCTCTTCTTATATTAACTTTTTATCTTCTTTTTTTATATAAAAAATGATACATATGCAGCTTTAATTTATGGGTGTTTGGGAAATCTCAATAATTTTATAGTTTTGTAGTGCTTATGTTATTTAGTTTCTTGAGTTTTGATGGTACCTAATTATCTGCTTAGGGATATGGGTTTGCTTTTATAAGGGGGTGTTTGGCTGAGTTTATGCTAAACATCTTGTGCTTATTATCTTATCAGATAAACAACATCTTTTATAATAGGACCTTTCAAGCCATAAGTTGTTTGGGTCTTTTAAAACCATTTTTTTCTTGTGTTTTGAGAATGCAAAAAGCTTACCCAAACACCCTGCTAACTGCTTATTTACACCTTTTTGAAGTAATAAACATCTTAAAATATTAGCAGTTTCAATATCCTCATAAGTAGTTTGGATGAAGAATGTCATCATCTGTGTTATCCTTCGAGTTACATATGCTGGATATAAAACTACAACTATAATCACATTTCGTTTAAACAAACAATCCCAAACAACCCCTCGACAAAAGAAAGACCTTTACGTGCTGTATATAAGAATATCGTTTCTGTTTTTAAAATTGTTAAATAGTTTTGTTATTATCTCCTGCAATTGTAATTCGCTTTGTCAATGTTAGTTATAATAAAAACCATGCTATATGACGTAATTCGAAACACGATGCTAAATGCTACATCTGTTCCCAAATTATACATTGCTTTAGGTTACACTCTACATAAACATAAGAATATCCGAAACATGAAGCGGGGCGTTTGGGTAAGCTAAAACAGCTTGTGCTTTTTAGCTTATCAGCGTAACAAGATCTTTAGAGAAGCACTTCAAAGCTGGCTTCTCAAGAAGCAATTACAAATAAGCTATTTAGCCATAAGTTGTTTTGGTATTCAACTTAGCTTATTGTGTCTAGATAATCAGTAAGCTGAGAAGCTGTCTTAACAAGTTTACCCAAATATTTTGCTAAGTGCCTATTTCGTTTTTAGAAGCATGTATTTATGGTGTTTTAAACACGTAAGTGGTTGTCTGCCTTTTTTAGAGTTATAAATTTTATAAGTAATCTCGATCTCCATCATAAGCAATTTGGACGAAGAAATATGTTTATACCTGTCTTCATCTGTTTTGACCAACTAAATAATTTTCGTTGGATTAAAAATATTAACTGTACCCTTAGAGTCGTTGGCCTTGTTTCAAAATATAATTGTAGGATTCTGTATATAAGTGTCACGTTTGAAATTTTGAATATTCCTAAATTTAATAGAGCATGTCCAATCTTACTATTTCCTCCAATTTTAACTTGTTTTGTTGCTGTTAATCAAAGTTTTAACCATGCCAAATGCTCGAGTTGTATCTAACGTGGATTGTGGTTCAGGTGACACTACATAAACAAAAGCACAGGATCATCCGAAGAATGAACGAAATCGAGAAACTTGACGCAGAAGATGATTCTTCTTTTGGTCGTTTACCAGAAGATGTCGTTCTTCAAATTTTAAACAAATTAATCAATTTGAAAACCCTATGCGTTTGCAAGCTTGTTTCCAAACGTTTCAATTTGATTGTCTCTCAAGTAGATGTCATTTCCCTAACTTCCTCTGCTGATTCTTTTGCTAGCCCTTCTAGTTTGGGGTGGTCTGCAATTTGGTCTTTGTTGTTGTTTAGAAGAGTAAAATCTATTAGGATTCAAGTTCCATCTTCCTTTGATAGTCATGATTTGTTCAAGTGGAAGGTTAACTTCAAAATCAGTCCGGATTCAATTTTAGTTCTGTCACCGAATTTGGTTTACCATAAGAAGGAATTGGATGTTAATGAAAATGGTCACCAAGAAGAAGAAGAAGAAATAGAAGACGAAGAAGAAGATATGGAGGTAACTATTAAGACATTTGACATGTTGAAGGAATGTTTGAAGGATGTACTGATGAGGATTGAGTTGCTGTTTCACGTTATTCGTTTGCCATTGTTGAAAATGGTTTCCATCATGGATTCAAGTAAAAGGGGCAAAATTTCTCTTAGTGGGGCAAAAGTTGCTGAGTTTAAAAGCTGGCTATTTTCCTATGAAACTATGAAACAGAAGCTGTATTATCTTCCTACTGATTGTAGGATAAGTGAGTGTTACGTGCCATTTTTGGAATTACCAGTTTCACGGTACGTCATGAAGGGGGTATATCTATATTTATTGGAATGGAGTGATCATCTCCCTGATGATCAGTATGATAGATTCACGAAGATTGATGATGATTTTGAAGATAAAGACGAGGCTGCATATAGTGAAGCGATGGTGGAAATTTTTAAGAATCACAGAGGCCGAATCAAGAGGATGGAGTAGTAAGCTATTATTTCTCTGTCTTTATGCACACTATTGCATATGCTTAGAGATTGTTGTCGACACGTGTCTTCTTTGACTCGTCGAGCAAGAAAATTGACATCAAGTTGTTAACTAAAAGGTGAATGCAGTCAGCTTCTATTAGTAATTGTCTGTGTCTTAAACTCAAGTATGAAATTGACCTTACTGGGTAGATTTTCAATTTGTGATTGTCATCAACACTCGTTCTAGTGACTTATCAATCACTTCTATATAGTTAGAACTTGTTGCTTATCAATCACTTTTATATAGTTAGAACTTGTTTCATATTTCCTGGTCAAATTAGACATCGACCGCTCCTGTATCTTTTGTTAGAATAGAGTATAAGTGGCCAATTTGGAGGGTCGGGTGTGTTTGATAACGGGTCAAAACGGGATTGGTTTTTTTATTTATTTATACACTTTGGTTCTCTTTAGTTGAACCACAGAAATCTTGCAAAAGAGCACTTGTCAATCAAAAAAAATTCAGTCACAGTTTCTATATACTAGTAGTTATCCTCTGTAAATATGTTTTTGTTACATTACATAAAAAAAAATTGACTCTCAACTATCGATCTATTTTCCTCTTTTTTTTTTGCATGGTTGTTAATGTTGGCTACATAACATATAATACAGAGATTCAATTTATAGGAGTTCCTCTTACATAGAAGTAGTCGTGCGCAAACCGGTTAACCAGATCGGTTCGGTTTGGGTCAAACAGGAACCAGTTTCGGTCAACACGGAGGAAAAACCGGTTTGCCAAAAACCGGTTTCTTACCGGTTTGAGGTGAAACCGGTTTGCCGGTTTTAAACCGGTTCGGTTCCGGTTAACCGGTAAAACCGGTTTGGTCGGGTTTTTTTTTTTTTTTTGATTTTTTTTGGTGTTATACTATAAACTGAATAACCTTCAACTTTTATTTAATACAAACCATAATATTACATAAACGAAATACGAGTACAACATTAAGGAAATACAACATAAAGGAAATACAACACAACATTGAGTTAAGATCAACATAGACCTATTATTTGTCATAGATCCAATTAATCAATCTCAACCAT
Organism: Tanacetum coccineum; assembly: GCA_026074375.1. Lineage (NCBI taxonomy): Eukaryota > Viridiplantae > Streptophyta > Magnoliopsida > Asterales > Asteraceae > Tanacetum > Tanacetum coccineum. The sequence continues at coordinate 4,904 of BQNB010098548.1, forward strand.
CTATTTTTTCATCAAAAATAAAAAAACTCATTTTCCACCTCTTTTTAAAAATAAAATATCTTACAAACGGTAAATCGTCACACGACAAAAAATACACCATCGCGACGAGTATTTTTTTATCTTTCAGTAGACGGGTGACACGATATACTTTCGAGGAACTTTTTTTCGATTTTTTTTTTCAGTCACGAATTGCGAAAATCATATATGATTCGTATAACGAATCATATATGATTTCATGAAATCATATATGATTTCATGACATAAAATCATATATGATTTGTGATTCTAACGAACTTTTTTTCAATTTTGTTTCAGTCACGAATTGCGAAAATCATATATGATTCGTATAACGAATCATATATGATTTCATAAAATCATATATGATTTCATAAAATCATATATGATTTGTGATTCCGACGAACTTTTTTTCAATTTTGTTTCAGTCACGAATTGCGAAAATCATATATGATTCGTATGACGAATCATATATGATTCGTATAACGAATCATATATGATTTCATAAAATCATATATGATTCGTATGACGAATCATATATGATTCGTATAACGAATCATATATGATTTCATAAAATCGTATATGATTTCATAAAATCGTATATGACTTCATAAAATCATAAAAAAAAGTTCGTCGAAAGTACATAGTGTCGCCCCTCTATAGAAAGATAATTTAATTCTCGTCGCGATGATATGTTTTGTTTTGCGTAACGATTAACAGTGTGTGAGATATTTAATTTTTAAAAAATAGGCGGAAAGTGAGTTTTTTTATTTTTATAAAAAAATGAGTGGCTATGATTGGTTCATTGGGTCTATGACAAATATTGGGTCTATATTGAACTTTTGGCACACAACATTAGGAAATTTAAAATACAACATAATACTAGTAGTAACCATGTGACATAGACCTATCATGTCCATCTCCGGTTTGGTCATCTCGGACTCCGCTGCTCATCATATAATCATGCCGTGGTTCTCCTGAAGAGCCGTCGCTACTAGCATCTAACGCAATTTCTTGATCGGTAAGTTGAGTGGCTTCATTTTGTTGCACCTCGACATTAAAGACACCTTCTTCAACGTCTAAGGGTAGTTTCAAAGCGGAATGTGTCTTGTTTACGCTCTGGGCGTCTTAATTGATCCTTCAAGCACATGCACAATCACTCTAAAAGACTCCGGAGTTAGTCTTTTTCTTATTCGGGATGTCAACAATAAAACCTAAACACTTGTTGAAAATGCGGATTCAGAAGCTACCGAAAAAGCTTGGACACTTAATATATCCATGGCCATGCGGGATAGAACAGGAAACTGATTTTTCTTTGCTTTCCAAAACCCCAATACATCAAAAGTTGCAAAGTCCTTGGGATGAAGATGTGAGACAAAATCCGTTTTGAGATATTGCTCATACTCGGAGGATTTGAAAACCGGTTTTTTTGCCCACCTCTACATTTTTTGACTTTTTTTAATCTATTTAAATTTATGATACAAAACAATTATATGCTATTAATTGAAACGATAGTGAAGAACAAGATAGAGTTATATCAGAAAAAGAGTTGGCACACTGGCTTAAATCCTCACAAGTTCGTCACATGGGCAATGACACGGTATTTGACTTTCGTCTAATGAAGCTGTTACATGGTCAAGATGTTCTACTGATATGATGAATCATAATATGAAGAAGGTGAAAGGTTTTAGGTACAAGAAACGAGAACGCCTATTTAGGAATTCATTTGTCATCAACATCTTGTTGTAAGCGAACGGGCCTTTGGCCTAGCGGTATCCTATTTTCAAGCCGGTTAGAGTGTGTATGTGTTGCCAGCTATTAGATCCTATTTCCTATTTTAAAATTTGGTGTTTCCTTGATCTTTTGTATGTTTGAAGAAAATAATTTTGGGGTGGGGTAAAAGAATCAATTTTTCTGGTATAAACGGAGAGGCAAATAGTGAGCAACATACAAAAGCTGGTTTGCAACCTCATAAGGTTTCACACTAGAAGATGACCATCGTATTATAAAATTTGTGCCATGACGACAAATAGCTCAAACCAGTGCCGTGTAGCATGTTTCGGTTTACATGTTAATTACGGAACAACATTTTTTTTTTCGAACATAAAAGTACTTTGCTTCGTGTAGTAAGGGGTTTATAAGAAAATTAAACGAAACGAAACAACTGTAGAAACCATTGGTCCGGTTTTGTTACATATGTAATATTTTACAGAAAATTAATTGAAACGATTTATATTAACTTTTCAACATCATATTATTTTGTAATAATTCGATTAAAATATGCAAGGTATATAAGTGGAAATGATCATTAGTGAATGCATGTTTGTAGAAGTCTTGTTTGACATATGCAAAGTGAAAGACTGAAAGGTTATTCGTACAATTTTAAATTGACCTGTGCATCAAAGGGACATGTTCACAATTACATTAGGCTAGGCACAACTTTAGCGACATACGTTTTTCCCTGCCACATCAGTTTTCTCTTTCTGACGACTTACAAACGATTTTTTGTCATTATAAGACGACCTTCATTTTTTTTCCTTTTTTCAGTTAAATTTTTTTTTCTTAAAATGTTAAAAAAACTGAAAAAAAGTTTTAAAAAAAATATTTGATCATGATACATGATAAATGTGAAATATTAAAAATATTTTAAAAAAAAATTTAAACAAAATTTTGAAACTTTGTTGGTTGGTTACATTATACAAAACTCACATGGGCCTTGACCCACTAACACAAACACAAACACAGTTTCACACCATAACTTTTAGTAGTGTCGTCTTTTTCATCACAGTTTCACACCACAAACACATACACACATATGTCAATATATATTTAAGTTTTAGTGTTAAATCATATATGATATTAGTGTTTACATCATAAAATGATTTTTAAAGCAAATTTCAACAACGACAAAAAACGCGAGAAAACAACCCGTGAAAAACGGAAAAAACGAAAAAAAAAACTTTTTTTCGAAAAAACGTGAAAACACGAAAATAAAAAGTTGAAAAAAGGTAAAAAAATGTGAAAGAATTGCTGAACAAAAATCTGAAAAAAAGCTGGAAAAGCAGATGCAAAAAAGAAACTGAAGCGAAAAACGTAAAAATTTTTTTTGTCAGAAAGTATATCAAAGTTGAAATCTATCTGAAAGATAATTAAACCTCGTCGAATGAGAATAATATTTAGATACTTAATCGATTACAACGTTTAGGAGATATTAAATATACTTAAAAATTGGTGAAATAATTAAATGCATAATCACAACCAGATGATTTGATTTTGTAGAGAGGTGATGTTGTTTGAGATGACTCCCCCTAGTATCCAACCATTTTGTTGCTATTCAATATAACTCCTCCTCTTTTATATAGATATACTTGATCAACATCATATTATTGATAGAGAATAATTCGAATATAAAATATGCAAGGAATAGTATGAGGGTGGAAATGATCATTAGTGAATCCTGTGTGTTAGACATTCTAGTGTTTGACAAATGGGCAAAGTGAAAGACCAGGAAAGGTTATTCCTACAATTTAAGAGTTGACCTGTGCATCAAAGGGACATTTCACAATTACATTAGCTAGGCACAACTTTGCGGCGCGCATACGTTTTTTCCCTGCGCACATGCAGTTTTTCTGCTTTCTGACCACTTACAAACGATTATTTAGTCATTATAAGAGCGACGCTTTATTAGATATTTCTTTTCCATTTATCAGTTAATAATTAGTTTTTTCTTAAAAAATGTTAAAGAAAACCAGAAAAAAAAGTTTTTTAAAAAAGAATATTTGCGTCATGACGTACATGAGTAAAAGTGATGAACTATAAAAAATAGTTTAAATAAAAAATTAAAACGCAAACTGTTTGAACTGTTGTTTGGTTGGGTTACATTATACTAAATTATTCACGTCACATGGGCCTTGACCCAGCAGAACACAAGACACAAACACAGTTATCACACCAAAACTTATAGTAGTATGTCGCTCTAAAAGGTACGCTTTTCTTTTATTATTATTATGTTAATTTATATGACTATGTGAATGATCTTACGTGATATTCTTCCGATGCGTGCTCGTATTTATTAATAGTTAATATGATCTTAATGTCTACTAATTCCAACAAAACACACCCGACTATCGATCGCCTGCACGACCGGTGTCTTCCTCGACCGATCGGCGACCGATTTAGCTGCTATAGTGACGACCGAGTGGGACGTCGGTTGACCGAACCCTAACGACCTAGCATAGTGCATAGCCTCATATAACAACACAAACAACATGAGTGTACAAATCAATTCCCTTAAGGCATACCGCATACACTATGATTAAAATTTATAAAGTTTTAAAGTGTTCTATATGTCAGTACATATTTTTAAATTATAAACTTTTTTTCACTATGACAAAAAAGTGTTATAACTTTATAAATGCTCCACAATACACATGTATTAATTGTGTTGAGTTTATGAAAAAGTCTAAGAACTAAGATTTTTTCACGCCACCCAGATTTTTCATTATGATTGAAACAAAAGTATAAAAAATTTCAAATTTCTTAAACTTCTTTGTAAACCTCTTATCATGTGATCTACATAAAGTGCCTTATAACAAGTTTTATCATCCGCTGCACCTTCCACGTATATAAAAGATGGCTCTTCATCTTTAATCATGATCAGATCTTAAGTTTGACTCCTAAACACTAATCACATAACACATTACTTGTTGAAAACTGAAAAGTAATAACTAAAATCAACATTTGAAACCGCAAAAAATTCAATCTTACAAAACCAAACAATGTCTAAGGTCCACAAACTTAAGTTCTGCGATTTGGTATAGGTTATAACCAGAAGAAAGTAGAAGAGAGTTTAAGTGGCGATCTTTTATAATGCAATGTGCTTTATAAAATCATTTCAAAGGTCTTAGTGAACCGAATAAAACCAATTTTGCCTCATATTGTTCACGAAAATTAGTCGGCTTTTGTTTCAGATCGTATGATTACAGATAATGCAATCGTTGCTTTTGAAGTTATGCATTGGTTAAAAAACAAGAGAGGTGGTAAAAAGGACTAGCACTCAAAGTAGATATGAGCAAGGCATATGATCGAGTGGAGTGGCCTTTTATCAGTTCTAAAAAAATTACAATTTCCATCACATTTTACCTATCTAATAATGGCTTGTGTATCTTCAGTTTCCTACTCTTATAAATATTAACGGGCAAGTAGCAGGTCATGTGACTCCTACTAGAGGTCTTCGCCAAGGAGAACCTATTTCGCCATATCTCTTTATTATGTTTACAGAAGTGTTATCGTCAATGATCAGGAAAGGAAATTGTTGGGATTTTATTATCTAGGTAACCATTAGCTTACGAGTACGCAGCGGATGGATCTAGTAATAGCATATAGATTAACACATATAAATTAAACAAGTAATTTACTAACCTTTTGTTTAATGATAAAAATCAATAAACTTACGCCGGATCTTGATCTTGAAACAAGTGATTAAATTACCACATCTACGGTTGCGCACACAACACGTCGAACAAGTACGTCACGATGCTAGTCGTTGCTTCACGATTACCAAAACAACAAAATACCATATTCTTGTTTTTGGATTGGATCGAACAGAACAAGAAACCTTTGGGATTTCTTTTCTGCCGACAATAATTGTCAAAAGAGGGAGTATAATGCTTTATATGGTTTCTTTTATTTGCTAACTGCTAGGAAAAAGAATAATATACATTGCATGGAATCAAGATATTACATGCATATATATATAACGTAATTAATACCACCGAATGGTATTTCATGCGTTGGTTTTAGCATTTCTGTGTGTCGTATGTATGTGAATGGGACGAATCAATCAATTGGAGGAAGAGATGGGGTATTTATATAGCCTCTAACCCTAGTTGTAGATAAACTAGGATACCCTCATAATCCTTATCACAATACAATACTTATCCCTTGTCTCTAAAATTTATCTCAAAACCCCCTTCTAGAAGCTATATGGGTCGGCCAACAAGTGACACCCACAAGGTTCGGGTTTTGTCAATTTTAGTCCCTTCGGTTCATTTTAAATAGTTGTTGAGTTAGTTATAAAATATAACGGTAACTAGCGGTTATTTAAATTATTACGTGAAGTATATTAAATCCTTAATAATAAATAAATATATATTAAGTAATTAATAAACGTACTCTTCGTGTCTTAACGTGTGTGCCCCCAATAGGCTCACATATTCGTAACGTATACGTGCTATCCGACTACCATAATCCAACAAAAATCAGTTACACAAAGCCGCATTCATGGGATCAGAGTGTGTAGAAGAGCACCTGAAATATCTCATTTGTTTTTTGTTGATGTTAGCATCTTCTTTATGAGAGTGTCAAATGAAGAAATTTGCCATTTGAAAAGCATTTTAGAACACTATTGCTGATCATCAGGGCAAGTGATCAATTATGAGAAATCTGAGATTTCATTTAGTGCTAATGTTGAGCCATATGTTTGTAACCGTATAAGCGAGCTATTATCTGTGCGTGAAGTGGTTGTTCAGCCTAAATATTTAGGTCTGCCTTCTGTTATCGGTAGATCAAAAAAGGTGGTGTTTCAAGCTATCCTTGACAAGATTAAGAAGAAACTTGGTAGATGGAAAGAGACGACACTTTTGATTGGAGGAAAAGAAGTCCTTTATTAAAGCAGTCGCCCAAGCCATGCCTGTGTATGTGTAGGATCCCTTAGATCATTCCATGTATGAAGCACAAGATCAATGACACCAAAGATTAAACATTTAGAACTTTTTATTAACTGAAACAAAGAGTGGCTACCAAACTCTAAAAGATGAAAAATATAAAATGAAGTAGCTAACCTAATTTTGACTAAACTAGGAGTATTTATACTAATAAGGATTTGCCTTTTAGGGCTTTCTTTTTGGGCTTTTTACATCTTGGCCCTTATACATAATAAACATTAAATAACATAGTCTTTCAAGCTAGACTTTTGCCTTGTAACTTCGAGTGACCGAAGCTTCTTTGTTTGGGTCCATTTATGTGATCCTAACAATCTCCCCCTAGATGAGGTCATGAGAAGTTCACTCGACCTTGTCTCTTTAGCTCGATGTTGATGGGGGTACTTCCTTGTGTGCTTGGTAATTCTCTCTTTAATACCTTGATCATGAACTTCAGAACTTGATTTGATGACTTGATCTTGATCTTTGACTGATTAAGCTTTACTTTTGTATTACTCTGTGATCTTCTTTCATTTGTCTTTGCATACGTGATCTTTAGACTACATGCTATTATCTGTTGGAAATTTGAAAGCTTGTTGATGTCTCTTTCTTCCAATCATGGTAACTTTTAGAATTTGAAGAGACATTGAATTCTCAGAGATTGTGCGGAAGCCTTGTTTGAAAAACTTTCTTGATTACGCAGATAATGTGGTTGGATATGAGCATGTGTTCTTGATCGGAAATTTGAGTCGTCATTAGCCATGATATAACAATTTAGTACAACAAAAACATTTTGTTATGTAAAATCCACTTAATGTGATTTCTAGAAAACATTTTTTTGAGAACCACAAAGGTTTTATTTTGAGGGACCAGTATAGACGATACTCAATCTGGTCGGTTACGTTAACCTCTGATTCCGTGAGGATCAATGATTACAGTATGAATACTGCACCTGTGATCAGATAGATTCATTAATAGAACCTTCTTGACAGGTTTTCCGGCACGTGACAAGCTAGTTCCTCTAATACCTAAGTATCAGATTCCCTAATGTTCGCCGTTCTCTTGACCAGATGTCCGATGACTAACACACACTAGATGTATTTCTACTAATAGATGGTAAAGAGTGAGTCAGTACTGTTACTATTGCTGGACTATACGTATAATTCTTTTTCAGCGTTTTACTTCTTTATACAATTAAGTACCGTAGAAGCCTGTGGCAAAAATGATTTGAAAAAACATACGATTGTGCTTATATATTTGTTTTGGGGCCAAACGAAAGTTTAATCAGAATGCTTCTGATGATGTTTGAAATATATCCCGAAAGATATGGTGCCTTGGGAAATCAAAACTTGTACAAGTACATTTATGAAATCCTTTCAACTAGTGGGCGCAGTCCGAAGACCAGGCAATGGCATTCATAGAATACCCTGGTCGGTTACAACATCTCTTTCCTCAGCATTCCATAAGAATCACTTCCACGAACATGAAACTAAAAGATTCTTTGGTCATTTATCTAGATCTTGTGTATAACACAAACTTTTGGTACCTGACATTTTTGTCATATTTAACACTTATGCGGGGGGGGCGGGGGGTGGTCCCCCTACACTTGTGCGTCGATAATCGCAAAGATGTTTAGCACATGCATGGTAGATTTAGCCAATTTAGAATCATATTGAGTAATTAATTATCCGATTTACATGTTAAGGTCACATTCTCCTCCCCCGATCAAGTATGAAACTTGTGATTGGTTAGATCTAGAATGGACTTAAAATGTATCAATCTCCCCCTCAACGTATGAGGCGAGGTGAAATAGCACAAATATCAAGTGAGCAATTGAAACAAGACCTTTAGAATACCTAGACAGGAATGATACTGCAATCTGTCTTGAAGTTGTAAGCGGTTGGTCGTGTCTATCTTGCATCAATAGAATCAGCAACAGTACGTCCTTTTGACCTGCAACAACTGTTAGAAATACTGATTCTCCCCCTCAAACAATGACCCGTGTCAATGTTTGATTTGGTTAACCCGAACATGTTTGATAAAACAAGTTGTTTATGAGAAAAATGGTTCGGGGCTTAGACAACTTCTTGTCTGTGGAAGAAATAATGCACTGAGACGTACATTAAATCTCTTGGCTAAGACCGGGTTACAGTCTGAAATAACTGCAAGCCATCCTACTCTAAACTAAATTTTTTTTTTTTTTTTTTTTTTTTTTAAATATACACAATAATACAATGTGAAACACTTGGTTACCCGGAGACAGATTCATCCTGTAGTTCCTTCAGAGTTTCTGGTGACATTTGTTTAACTCCAAGCAGTGGGAGTAGAGTTGCGAAGCGCTCTCTCGGTAAGGCCTTCGTAAAAATGTCAGCCAGTTGGTATTTAGTCTCCACGAAATACAACTCAACAACTTTCCTTTCAACCTGCTCTTTGATGAAGTGGTGACGGATATCAATGTGCTTGGATCGCGAGTGTTGAACACTATTACAGCATAGAGCAATGATCTTTGATTGTACAATACTTCGGAATTTTGTTGAACGCAAAACCATAGTCTCGGTGTTGAGAACGCATCCAGAGGATTTGAGCACAACATCCTGATAGGGCGATGTTTTCAGCCTATGTAGTGGTGGGATGGCAGGTATCTTTTCTGCTTCTTTGGATGACCAGCTAACATGACGATGTCCAGAAATTGAGCTGAACCAGGAAGTACTTCTCCGTGTGTCTGACATCCTGCATAGTCTGCTTCTGCAAAAGCTTTTAGTTCATAAGCGGTGTCTTCGGATTACCCACAGACCATGTGAATGGTTCCTTTTAGGTACCGGAAAGATCGCTTTATAGCAGAAGTAAGGGCTTTTCTGTTAGGCTTAGTCCTGTGTATCGTGTCACTCAATACAATCAGCAATTCTATGTCAGGTCTAGATGCACTAAGATCATAAGGGAGCCAACCATACCGTAAACGGGTAGGATCTATTACGCTTGCCCTCCCTATCTTCATCATAGGTTGGGCGGATCCGCCATTGGAGTGTCAATGGGTGGGAGGAGTCAAAACCAAACTTTTTTCAAGATTTCCTGAGCATATTTGATTGGTTGATAAAGATGTCCTCTGGATTTTGAGAAACTTGTGTCCTATAAATGAATGGACATTTGTTCCATCTTCGACATCTTGAAGTTGAGTTCATTTCAAAGCCAATAATTCGCAGGCTTTGGGGTTAGTAAAGGCCAAAGATAATTTCATATACTTATATTTGCTTCCAGTAGAAGATGTTTGCAGGTTTTTCTCGTGAAGTGGTGTAGGATCGACCACGCCTTTTGTAAATCCTGACTTGATTAGAAACGCTGATAGCTTGTCATACCACGCACGTGGAGCTTGTTTGAGTCCATAGAGAGCTTTCTTGAGGCGGTACACATGCGATGGATGCTCTGGATCTACAAATCCTTCTGGTTGACTGACATAGACAACTTCATTCAGTTCGCCATTGAGGAAGGCGGTTTTCACGTCCATCTGGAAGATGACCATGTTCATACTTGCCGCGTGAGCAATGAAGAGTCTGATCGCTTCAAGCTAGCAACGGAGGCAAATGATTCCTCAAAGTCAATACCAGCTTCCTGACGATAACCTTTTGCCACTAACGAGCTTTGTTCTTCAACACGTCTCCATATTCATCCAACTTAATTTTGAAAATCCATTTGAGCGGGATGATAAGAATATTATCTGGACATGGTACAAGTATCCAACCTCGAGACGTTCCAAACTCATGAATTTCTTCCCTGCATTAGCCTCAAATACAGCACGAGTGCTCTAAGGCTTGCTTGTAGTCCTTTTGGTTCAACATGAGTTAAGAATCCATGAAGAAACACCAATTGCGTCGGTTTCTAGTGTTTCTGGTAGGACGGGATCGATCTTTATCCTCCCAATAATGTTTTCAAGCGGATGTGCGTGAGTACATTTTGCACTTGAGGTTATTGGTTGTTGGGTGTATACTTCGATGTTGACAGAGTTGGAGTGAGATGTTCTTGAATCGGTTTCAGGAGGCATTATGGGTGTCAAACACATTATGTCATACATGATCGAATAGTGTTTCATCATCTAGAATCAATAGTGCTCGGGTAGAGGTATTTTGATGAGGCAAGAGGCTTTCAGTAACTGCCAGGAGCGCCTTCTGAGATAACTGTTGTGGAAGGTGAACCATTGGCATTCTCGGGTGCCGGGGCAGCATGAACATTAACCGGAGTTATCAGAACAACCTCATCATCATCAAACCATTGAAACAAATTGTCTACCTGTTTCTTTGTAGGAGGGACACTAGGTATTTAGGTCTGCCTTCTGTTATCGGTAGATCAAAAAAGGTGGTGTTTCAAGCTATCCTTGACAAGATTAAGAAGAAACTTGGTAGATGGAAAGAGACGACACTTTTGATTGGAGGAAAAGAAGTCCTTTATTAAAGCAGTCGCCCAAGCCATGCCTATGTATGTTATGAATTTATTTCTACTACCTGATAACTTGATTGATGATATTCACAAAACTCTTAATTGTTTTTGGTGGGGTGATGGGATTAAAGAAAATCCAGTGTTCATAGGATAAGATGTGTATGTCAAAGTTTCAAGGAGGTATTGGTTTCCGCCATTTTGGAATGTTCAATAGGTCTCTTCTTGCCAAACAAGTATGGAGAATGATCACAGTTCTAACAACATTAGCTGCAAAATTGTTGAAGGCTCGTTATTTTCCAAGATCTACTTACTTTGATGCTAGCGTTGGCTATCGTCCAAGCTACATTTGGCCTACCTTAATATCCGTCAAAGAGATAGTTTGTAAGGGCTGTAAATGGAATATAGGAGATGGTAATGTATGGGATTTGGGCCCAAAACCGTTTAGCTGTGAAGTAACTTATGTTTGTGATTTATTAAATAATAATGGTGATGACTCGAACCATGAGTTACTTATGTCATTGTTCCCAAGAAGTATCTCCAACAAAATCACAGCTTGCTTTGTAAGCCGATCAAGGCCTGATACTCTTTATTGGCATAACGGCCCTGGAGGTCACAAGTCGGCCTATTACATAGCACTTGAAACATCTGAAGATATAATGGGAAATCTCCCTGAAGAGACGAATACCTTGTTGCGAGCTATATGGAAAGCAAAGGTACCTATCAAAGTCAAATTATTCTTATGGCGTGTTTGGAAAAATTATGTTCCTACCATTGATAACTTGCAAGCACGGGGGCTGAACTTAGCATCAGTTTCTTGTACACATTGTCGCCATGTAGGGGAAGATGTCATACACGTCTTCTTCAAGTGCCCACAAACAAAAGAAGTATAGGATCGTTGCAGCTTTGGTAAGTTCTATGACACTGTTGTTGGGGCTGTTACATTTGATTATTTTTGCCACGTGATTTTGAGTAAGTTTCGTATGGGATGGGAGAACTTTTTAATGACACTATGGGGCTTGTGAACGAGAAGAAATAGACAATTCCATGGTCAGATAAGCGAAAGGGACACGAGAGTGGAAGTTTTAGCATGACAACTGCTTGTAGATTACCACAAAGCGAATGAGCGCGAACTTTCCACATCAAATGAAGCTTCACTTAAGTGGGCTAAACCACAGGGTGACTACATCAAAATTAATTGTGATGCATCTTGGATAAAAGAGTCGGGTAAAGCTGGTTTGGGTTTTGTAGCTCGAAATGAATATGGGGATGTGCTCCTATCAGGTTCTCGGGTTGAATGCTTGGCAGCTCCCCATTAGAGGCCGAAGCTAAAGTTATCTTGTGGACGGCAAACCATGCAAACAACAAAGGTTACCTAAAGGTAATTTTTGAGTCAGACTCCATGTGTTTAGTTAATGCGCTTTAAAAAAAGGGACTATCCTTCCACAAATTGCGAGTATATTTGCACAGATTACATGTAATTCATTAGCTTTTGAGTTATGCAGTTGGTCTTTTACTAAAAGCGAGAGGAACAAGGTTGCTCATAGTATAGCTACTTTGGGCTTTAGGATGTAGTGGCGAGATAATTTTAGAAAGTAGAGTCCCAGAATGTTCATGTAAATTTGTAACCGAAGATGTACTCTCTTCCTGGTATATAATATAGCATTTCTTTTCGATCAAAATAAATAAATAAATAAATAAATAAGAGTTTATCTAACTTGTGCTATGGTGTCAGAAGTTTAGAGCATTAAGTGAGGTCATTTGTTTTTTTAAATAATTCTATTTCTATATATAATAACTAGTCCTCTAACCTGCTCAACGGGCGGGCTACTTTCGTAATATTATGTACATAATTTTATTTTACGTAATACGTTATCTCTATTAGTCATTTGAATTGCATGCAGGGTTCTAAAAAGCACGTCATAGCGCCGTTGAGGCCTTGCAAATGTGCGAGGGGTGACCTCTAGATATCTTTCGAGATCCCGTGCTCACTCTTTTATCGCGTGCGTACTGACTAAATACAGTGATGCACATGCATGTGGTCATTAAACGATTTGTTTGTTATGTTTGTAGATAATATGGGATAATTTTAGATGATATGATATCCTTAAATTGTAGGTAAAATAAAAAATCTAGTCATTTGATAAGTTCAATATTCAAAATATGTCATCATGATATGATATTCTTAAATTGTAAGTAAAATAAAAAATCTAGTCAGTTGATAAGTTTAATATTTCATAAATATTCGAATTGTATAAATTTTGTTTCTAAGACAGAAAACATCTTCGTCCTCATAGGATATCATCTATTGGTTCATATCTATGTAAAGTGCAACTCCTGCACATTTTTACCTTTGTTGGATAGTGATTTCTTAAGCATTCATTTCTGAATAATGTCCTTCTCATTACAAGTCCAACAAAACCGTGCATTTTTTCTTTCTTTGCCTTTGGGCAGTATTTATATCATGGTGATCTTATGTTAGGTTTGAAGTATTTCCTGGGAAAATCTTTCCTTTTGCTTCCACACTGAAGTTTTTATATTCTTTTTTAAATGTTCTTTTTATAGAAAGTTCTTTTTTCTTATTCGCTTTTTATTCTAGCCAATGTCGTAAAAAGTTTTCATATATGACGATATTTTCACAGCAACTTTGCTAAGTGACTTTAAGTCTTTTCCGCTTATATCTGGTATCTGCAGATTTTTGTAAATTCTTCTTTTGCTAATCTTGTTGCAAAAAGCAAGACTATTTTTTTGAGATATAACTTTTCCTTCATTTCCAGCTCTGAATAGTTTGTTTCACTTATGATTGGTATTTTTCATAAGATAAGCTTCAAATCCATTGAAGATGACGCTTAGTGAATTATGTATATAGTTTTTCTCATAAACACATGGGTATTCATCAAGACTACAGAATATTTAATGAGTAGCACTCCAGTTTAGTTTGTCCTCCTACTTGCTCTTGTTCATTTGATTATTTCTAAGTCTTTTTTGTACCATGGTAGTCGATCCTACTAACATAGTATATAGAATATCTATCCGGAAGTCGAAGAAATATAATCCATGAAGAATCCTTCAGTATCACATGTGGCTTGTTCACAAACTTTGGATATTTCCTTCTGTTTTATGCCCGATTAGAGTAAAACTGATTTTGGCATTTAGGGAAAATCGTCTGATTGTCTGTAATATAAGGATATTTCATAACCAATTTTCAAGGATTCTTTTTCTTTCCGTTAAGTCAGAAATACAATCTAGATTGAGTATGTTTATAATAGCTCCAGGGCCTAAAAGACTGTTTTATTTGGAATTCCTTAAAGCATAGCATTCTGAGAATCATAGTTCCTAGATTTATTTTTGGAGACTTCCTTTTCTATATCAGATTTTACAATTGTTTGTATTTTTTTCATATTTTGAATGGTAGTCTTTCGTCGAGTCGGACTCAGTTTCAGGTTCTTCCCTTTGGTGTATCTGTTATATAGTAGAAAACTTGCGATCTTGGAAAGATATTTTTTCAAAGTCCTTAGGATTTTCTTTGAATTGTTGTTCGCACTCATCATCTTCGTATGACAAGAGTTTTATGAGATGTTGGTCACAATCATCTATGTTATTGAAGAAAAATTCTTCAAGATGAGAGGAAACACTCATTCTTTTGTTTTAAAGGAAAACATTTCTTGTTTTTCTTTTGGTTTGCTAAATGGGTTATCTTAAGCGGCTTGCTTCTTTTTAAGCTTTCCATTTTAGGTTTTGAAGATCCTAAATTGGGCGGTGAAAACCTAGTTAAACCTTTATAGCTAGTGGTAGCTTTAGGCTCTTTAGGCATATTTTTTAATTGACTTAAAATTTCTTTGTCATTATTGTTTATTAATTCACTTATGTCAGTGATTACTTTTGCAGAGGCCTGCTCAATGCCGTTTTTATTGATAATTTTTTCAAGTAAATCAATAATCTTTGACTGACTTGTTTAATTAAAGAAAGTCAGTACCTCAACACCAAGGTTTGAAATGCTAGCCATTTGAATCACCAATAACTCGTTTGAGTTGAATCTTGAATTTTGCTTAAGAGCAGTAGTGAAATTCATGAATTATCTCACGTTGGTTACTTGAGGGTTCTATGTGTGAAGTTTCTCAAGATTATTTATAGAATGCTTCAAGACATGTCGAATTAACATTTTAGAATCGTTAGTAATTTAGCGTATTATACTCAGTAGTCCATTTTCTATGATCTTTTTGGACGGTGGATACCAAAGATTATTGAACATAGAAAGCTTAGATTTCGAGGTTTTTTTTCACTTTGATCATTACTAAGATCCAAAGTAGAGATAGAAAGTTAGGCACCACTCCTAACCAATTTCTTCCAACAATTTGATTGATATTGTTGGTTGAGTTCACTACGTTAGCGACGCTAGGATTAGCGGTACTGAAAACGTACTTTCTAGAAGTTGGATCAATTCCTTCGTCTAATTTTTTGAAATTCAGGATTTTTCCTTTTTTGTATATGTGCGGGTAGGGCACAGTTAGAGATTTTGAGCAACTCATCCGTTGAAGGATTTTATAGTAAATCTTCTTTTTAGAGAGTCTAATTTTTGAGACATATTCTCATACTTTTACTTATATTTGAAGAAATTCGTCTCAAAGTTGTGTGTTCTCTATGTTGAGTTTATTTCTTTTAACTTGATTTGATGTTTTTGACAAATTAAATTTTTGTTGTAGCAATGTTCAGATTGCCCAGTTTTCTATCAATAGGTTTTATCGTAGCAAATTTGCTACCTTCAACACTACCTATTTCGTTAAAGAGGTCATCGATTTCGATATACTCTTTCTTTTTGTAGTCTATGCTGTGATGAACTGTATAGTCAAAGCATATGCGACTAGATAGGTGATGCTAAACACCTTGTTGCCTGGTTTCATAAGGTCTGATCTTTCAAACTCATGTACAAAGGCAAGGGTCTCATCTAAATCTTTAGTATCTAAACTCAATCCATATTGAGGATAAACAGTGAACATAAATCTAGAATAAGCAAGATTTCCTCATGCAATTCCAAGGATGCAATCCTTTCTGGACTCAATTCTATTATCTAGGAGAGCCATTTTATAGATGTCTATGCCACTATTCTAAATTTCTGATTTAATTAAAATTTAATTCTCCTAAATAGACGCAACAAATTTTATTTTTTCCACTAAATTATTTTTGATAAACTCTAGTTTATTTTCATCATTAGTGTATTAAGGGTAAGTAAATAATAGCTCCTGGGCTTCAGAAAATTTCAAAAATGCATTTCTTTAGATTAAAAAAATAATAATTTTCGGTTTTTCGCTTAACAAGGATTAAAATTCCTAATGATTTTGAGATTTGAAAGCTTGTTCTTTGGTTTAAAAAAAGGTGTCTGTTTGAAATTTTGTTTAGAAGGTCTTGTCTTATCATAAACATAACTTCAAATCCCATACGGATTCCGAAAAGGTAATTTTATGTGTCAACATCTTGCTTGGGAAAATGATCAGACTATATTATAAGGAGCTCAACGTGGTCATTGCGGCTCTGATACCAATAAAAAGCGATAAATAAATATTTTAAATAAATGATTCATGAAGTCCTATAAAAATAGCAACAAAAACAAGAAGAAAACTCTTCATTCTTTTGTAGTCGCCTTTATCTAGGTAGGGCAAGCAGCCCTATTGTCCTAAAGATTTTTAACGTCTTGCAAACAAACTTTGTTTGTTTTTTATGTCTAATAACGTCTCGCTATAGCGTCCTCGGAAGTTCTATAATCCAATAAACGCGGATAAATAATTTTTAAATAAAGGATTCATGAAGTCCTTTAATAGCAACAAAAACAAGAAGAAAACTCTTCATTCTTGTAGTGCCTTTATACTTGTAGGGCAGCAGCCCTTTATCTAAAGATTTTTAGACGTTCTTGCAAACAAACTTTTGTTTGTTTTTTATCAGGCTCAAAAAACCCTCGCTATAGTCATAATCGGAGTGTTCATTACCTCTTTTTTTCAGAGGCTAGATTATATATCGATCTATTAATTCTAGAGAACGATTGATCAATGTCCATAGATGTAATATTTCTTTATTTTCACCAGATTTCTTGTTGTCGACCTTGTAAAGGATTTTTTTAGATGAACTGGATTTGTCATTTGAATTTTGTAAAAAGATTTTTAAAGTTTGATTTTCTTTTTGTAAGAAAAGGATGTTATGTAAATATTCGAGAATTTCTAACTCTATATGAATATTTGAATCACTGTACCTCATAATGGTATTTGGTAGAATAAAAGTCAGCCTGCCTTTAGATGCATTTGTCTTTTCCCCACGGCCATCTGCCTTCTTGGTACTTTGTCGACGATTATTGCATCAGACTCTGTCACGATTATAACAACTGCTACCATTATGAATGAGAAACTTTGATTTTATTCATAATAGAGTTCCTCAAATGAGGATACTCATAATATTTTACATAATACCCTTTTCAGGGTTTCTACTCACGATACATTTGAAAGATAATAATTTACAATGATAGTTGTCTTTAACGATTGTTGGTCCAAGACGGAATGCCTACAACTCAACGAGGAGGTGATCCTTTATAGATGCACAAAGGCATCAAACTTAACTTGGAATACTTTCTATCATGGTTAAGTATAAGTCATTAATTAAAGTAAAGTTCCTTTAATAAATGTAAAGTTGGAATTATGGAACCACTTTAGCATATTTTTTCTTTGTTTGAGAGGTGTCTATTAGCTTGTGAACCTAATCTGAAGAAGAATCGTCGTTCAGATGGTAGGTGACCTGATTTTGTTGAAGTGGAGGGACCCGCTATCTTTTTCTTTTGACTCAATCAATAATTAGACATAATGCTCTTGCGAAGCAGCTGTCTTGCTTGTCGCAATAAGCTTCCTTGGTAAACCTTTGCTTCAATTGTATTTTTGAAAATGAATGCCAAATTGATTGAGAAATTGATGTCTATTCTGTACTTCGTACTATGACTGATGATAATACAATGACTATCTGCATAATTTACCTTTTTGTTTCCTTCTGTAATCGTTTGAAGGATTAATTCTGCAATTCTTCTAAGGCCTTGGTTTCTGACCTTTTGGACTGCTCCTAAGAACGGATTTTCTAATCTGTCTTCCATGACTTTAGAAAATTGTAGTTCCTTGTTTGGCTTTGCAAGCCCTATTTCCATAAAGTGTGATCCGGTAAGATACATGGACAATAGAACTTAAGATAAGATGCAGGTTCAGCTTGAGGTTCCGACAGTTGAAAAGTGGGCTAAAAGGAAGGTTCAATAAAGAAAGGTTCGTAGTTATGAAAGATGAAAACGTTTTGCACTGGCAAAAGAAGGTTCTAACAACAATTCAAAAGAAGGTTAAAAGGTAGTTTAAAAAAAGGTTTCGACGGTTCACACATTTATCTCGAAAAGAGTGTAAAACCCTCTAAATTTTTAATTCATGGGTGTTTGAGTTATTTAAGTTTAGGGGGTGTTTGTTTAAGCTTATATGTGGCTTATGAGCTTATTTGTGTTTCGGCTTATATTTCATAAGCTTCAATTGTCTGACTTATTTTGAGACTTGTGGCTTATATAAGCTTATTATGATATGATGATATACATTAATAATAAACTTGTTAGACGCATAAATTATTGACCCAAGCCATTGTGGGCTTGAGGTCCATTAGATCTAGGGTTTAGTAGCTTATTCCCAAAAGCTATGTTCTATTATAAATAGACATGCTTTGTTATGTAATGAAAACAATCCAATCAATATCAATTTCTATTATCTTTTATGGTATCACAGCTCTAGGTAAGATCCACCAATAAAATTGCTATCCTCCGGTCATCGGCTACTTGTCGGTGATCCGGAAGGATCTCGTTTTTTTCCCCTTTATTGTTTTTATTAATTTAGGATTTTACTTTTCGTATTCAATGCATAAACCCTAAACCCTAGCCGTCAAAACACACAATTTTTTTTGTTGAGTTGCCTAGATCAACCCTTTTTTTCTCATCTGATTGTTTTCGTTGTCGAAGATCATTGTCGTTGACAACAAAAGTTGTCCAACAAATTGCCGCTCACTCCTAAAGGCAAAATAGACCATGACGTAAAAAAAATAGCAAACGTCATAAAAAACGGAGGAAACTGCGAAGCAATATATACAATTATGTCGTCAAATAAAGTCAATCTCCGTGCAAACGAGCAACAAAGAAGAAAAAGAGAAGAAGAATCGGCTTCAACATTCATCCAGTTTGTCCGTATCGAAGACCCCGTTCAAACTGCGGGGGAGTGTTAGACGCATAAATTATTGGCCCAAGCCATTGTGGGCTTGAGGTCCATTAGATCTAGGGTTTAGTAGCTTATTCCCAAAGCTATGTTCTATTATAAATAGACATGTTTTGTTATGTAATGAAAGCAATCCAATCAATATCAATTTCTATTATCTTTTATGATATCACAGCTCTAGGTAAGATCCACCAATAAAAATTGCTATCCTCCGGTCATCGGCTACTTGTCGGTGATCCGGAGGGATCTTGTTTTTTTCCCCTTTATTGTTTTTATTAATTTAGGATTTTACTTTTCGTATTCAATGCATAAACCCTAAACCCTAGCCGTCAAAACACAAAAAAAAACAGATAGTTATTAATTGGTATCCCGCAATCAAAGGCATATAATGTAAACTAACTTCACATTTCTCTACGTGTAGGATGAGTCAATATATTCCCATGCTTCATTCTTTTGTTAATACAATAGTAGCTTCATGTATATATAGGTTTTGTTTTTAGAATCGATTTAACCTAAAGAGAGAATACTTAATATTAGAGCACACGGTACATCTCGTTAATAGGCTTTTTTGGGATCACGGGGACACCAAACAACACCGCACCCTACACTGTTGGCTCACCTCTCTCCGGATTAACCGCGACCGTGGTTTGCTATTTTCCTTTTTTTTTAAATTTCAAACGTTTAATAACGGCTACATTCCAATGGCAGAAAAAATACTTATTTTTTCACTCATAAATACCCACTTTTAACTTATACTATTTTTCAAACATTCAAACGGAATCACAATATATATACACTATCACATACAATACTATTCAATC
>BQNB010098549.1:0-19655 GCA_026074375.1 Tanacetum coccineum
CTTTGAGTTTTTCGTTTTGTATTCGATCGTCACTTTTTGGTGATTATTGTTCGTAAGTTGATAGATTCAAGAGACGAATAAGAACGTTTGTTATACACTACTAGTACTAGCATACCTCGTCGTTTGCTAAGAACGTATAGTGTGTGGAAGCTTAGAGGATTCATATATTTGATTCTTTCGTGGTTTCACGCGTTGTATTATACACACGCGTATATAGAAGACGGTGTTTACGGTTACCTTTAAACGGTGTATCGTTTCGTGCTAAAAGGTACATGTTTCTATCTTGTTAATTATTGTGTTCTACACGTGATCATTTATTCCGCTGCGTACTCATGTTAATTAATTGTTAATTAGGTTATAAAACCCAACACATTTTTCGTGACTACCTATCCAAAGTTGAGTGACGAAATTTTCGTGACTAAGGAGCGTAACAAGAAATGAGTTAGACGTGGACCATAAGTACTAAACTCAGTGACAAATACTTTTGTCACTAACATGTAAATTAATGACCATTTATTACTTCGTCATTAAATATATGCAAGTGACGAGATATAGTGACGACAATTCTATATCGTCACTAAAATTGTGTTAATAGTGACGAAAAATAAGGGTCGTCATTAAATTTCCGTCACTATAGCCCTTTTTTGTAGTGGTATATCAGCGATTGGGAGTCCGATTGGAAGAAAAGGGTGAAAGCTTTTACAACCCCTTTATCGCTCAGACACTTGATCTGCTGAGACAACAAAATTTGATTGAAGAAAGTGAGGGCGCACAGGTTATATTCATTGAAGGAAAAAAGATACCTCTTATTGTGGTAAAAAGTGATGGAGGCTTCAACTATGCTTCAACGGACCTTACTGCATTACGGTATCGTCTTAATGAGGAAAAAGCTGAGTGGATTATTTATGTCACTGATGTAGGACAGCGAGAGCACTTTGACATGTTCTTCACTGCTGCTAAACGTGCAGGGTGGCTTCCAGCTGAAGAGGGAAAATACCCAAGAACAAGTCATGTAGGATTTGGTCTTGTTCTTGGTGATGACGGAAAAAGATTCCGAACTAGTAGTACTGAAGTTGTCAAGTTGGTTGATTTGCTTGATGAAGCCAAAACTCGTTGTAAAGCAGCTCTCGTGGAGCGAGGTAAGGCCGCCGAGTGGACTGCAGAAGAGCTTGAGCAGACTGCTGAAGCAGTTGGATATGGTGCTGTCAAATATGCAGACCTGAAGAACAACAGATTGACGAATTACACATTCAATTTTGATCAGATGCTTAATGATAAGGGAAATACTTCTGTATATCTTCTTTACGCACATGCAAGGATTTGTTCAATTATTCGGAAATCTGGTAGAGACATTGAGGCATTGAAGAAAGAGGGACAATTGACATTGGAAAAAGATGAAGAGCGCAAGCTAGGATTACATTTGCTCCAGTTTGCTGAGGTTGTAGTAGAGGCTTGCACAAATCTCTTACCAAACGTCTTGTGCGAATACTTGTACGAATTATCTGAGAAGTTTACCAGCTTTTACTCGGTGTGTCAGGTTGTTGGTTCTCCGGAGGAGACACGCAGATTATTGTTATGTGAAGCAACTGCAGTAGTAGTGCGGAAATGCTTCCATCTTTTAGGCATCACTCCTGTTTACAAAATCTAATATCTAATTTTCATGTTGGCCCTTTTTTTGAGTAATCTGGGCATCTTCTTGTGACAAAGCTTATGATTGTAACACAAGTTTGTGATTTAAGCACTTAACGAAAAACTGTTACATTTTCTCCCATGTCTTGTTAAAATGGCGATGTATGGTTTCATCAAGATAATCTCTTGTAGGTGGTGTTTGAAGTTTGTTAAAAAAAAACAACTTGAAGTTTTCAATTCAAGGTAAGTTTTGCACTAAACTCATTATTTGTTGCGTCAAGATGCACGCACAAAAGCAAAGTGATACAGAGGAATTCGAACCTTCAATCTGTTATTTATGTCTTGTCTACTCGCTTTTGTTTTTACGATATTTCTTTTTATTCGTTATTATGAAGTTGGATCATTTACTCATGGGTATCAAAGACCCCCTATTATTCATTAGAACCAAGGGGAGATTATCATGAATTCATGTACGGCGAAACTGGTATCATGTTTTTGGTGAAATCTGAAGAAGAGTTTTTGCTCAAGTTTCCTTATGTCTCTTTTGAACGAGGTGAAATTGAGAGGGAAATCATCTTGGAGTACTCTAAGAAGATACGTGACTGCTGCGGCAAAGGTTCTACATGCACCTATTATATACATTGTCCTTAGAGAATCATTGATTTTTAACATGTAATGTTTTGTTTAGTTGGTTGTTATAGGAACCAGTTGCTTTGAATTATTGTTTGTGTTTTCTTATGTATGGAATTACGTTTAGTTTGTTAGGATACGTTAAATTTAGGGGTGAGCGGTTATTCTGAAGGTACAGATAATTTATGTATGTAAGAATTTATTAAACATAGCTCTAAGGGCTACATTTAGCATTTTCCACAGAGTAAAAACTCATATTTTGAAATATCCTGTGAGTTTATTTTGAGAAGAAAGAACAATGTTGAGCAATATTCATTGCTGGTATCATGCTTTAATTCGTGCTTAACTCAGTTTCTGTTCTTGATTCGGTCTGCAGTTGCATAAACTCATTAGTTTTGTGTTTAAGTTATCTGGGATTCATTCGCATTCCTTTGTCATCTCAAGCTTTGGTTCTCTGTGCTGCAGTTAGATAACTCAACTTATGAACATTGCATGTAAAATTACTACTGGTAAGGGCTGGTAATGCAGGCGATTTAACATGGTATGATCAGAATAAATGTATATGGATGGCAGTCATGGCACAAGCCTTATATTGATGTGGGCATGTGGCAGAATATGTGATCGCTCATCAAAGAGACAACACGTTCCTTCTTGGTTGGTTAGTAACGAAAGTTCCAAACGACACTAGTGCACAGTCGGTTATATTCCTCAATCTATAATGGATTCTATAGGTATACATCTGGTGCTATAGCTGAATCCATGTTATAACTTGACCCAAAGAAGATCAAGAATGTACACAGAGGAAGTACTTCGTAGATTACTAGATTTTGGATACTTTCAGGGTCTATTTGCCATAGTCTACAGTGCATCCATCCGGTCTGCAATTTTTTTTTTTGGAGTATTTCAAACATGTATATGCCAATCCTCCAATTTACATTCATGAAAATGGTAAAACTAATACTACGTATGAAGGATCTACTTCATTTCTTATGATCCGACATGAATCTGACATCTATAGTTGCATGCATACATGGGCGGTCGGCTAGGTGCAGTTGGGTATGATTTGTTTAAAAGACGCCCAACCACTAGGCATCTTTGTTTGATAATATGCTTATCGTATAAGGGATATCTGACTGAAATAAATATTACTACGTATACCATATAGGAACGGGTCAAACACTAAGGGATACTTTTTCAGTTCTTTTGGTCCTTCATAGATGTTTTCAAGATCAATGGTGCCTATACGACCTCCTTCGGTCTTTACTATGTTAATTTTAGTGATAGGTACTTGAAAAGATTTGCCACTCTCTGCATATTGGTACTTTAATTTTCTCCCAGGAACAAACTTTCACGAAGAAAAGGTCATTCTTAAAGAGGTGGCGGGGTTAAGTCTGGATATCATCGTAAGTTTCCAATGAGAATGGGTTTCTTTGCCTATAATTGGCATCGAGTTATGAAGACTCAAGTTATATATATACCTACATCATGTACTAAAAAAATGTTCTGCATAAAATATCAGTCATTTTGCCATCCTTTCTGATAAAAATTTCCAAACAAGGCTTTCAAATGAAGCTTATATTTGAAACATGTCTAATAAGAGCCACCAAACAAGCATAACGAAAAAATATTATACGAATCTTTATACTTTTATTGGTAATAATTTTATACACAGGTATCCTTGCAACAAAGATGAGAGAGTTTCAAGTTGCAGGTGGTGGCTAACTAACCAAACACACAGCAATTATGTCTTAACCTTTCAAAGCCAATACTTGTAAGAATATAACTAAAGCAAGCATAACCACCAATTGTTGCTTACACCAGGTAAAGCTAACGAGCGGTTTGCTTAATGTTTGGTTTTTGGCTTCTTCACTATCATCACGGTGCAATGAGCATGATGAGTAACATAGTCACTTACACTGCCCAAAACCGCCCTACAAAAAAAAATTTGTACATCGTCAGAATATTTAAAAATGAGCCAAAACTTGCAGACATAGTCACATACAAAACCAAAAGCAATTCTATCAAAGTTTTGAAGTATATAAGAATCATTTAGTTTTCCTTATCAATACATCAGATAAAAGTTTAATCAATCGATTTTTTTTATAGAAAATTAAGATGAATCATTACCTCTTAATTGCTCCATAGCCATGACTACCGACAACCAACATGGTAGCATGGTGCCTATCCACAGCTTCACATAAAACGTTCCTTGCATCGCCTTCCACAACTTCAACAATCACATCATCCACCTACATACGAACAATCTTTTTAGATACAATCCAAACAAGTGCAGACGAATGAAGCGATAAATGCACAAATCATTTCAACCTCAAAAAACTAAAAATTACACATATATTTGATGCTCGAAAATATAATAGCAACACAAGTCATCAAAATCGGTATTCAACTCCAACTGCGCAAGACCTTACTCTCTCATTACTAAATGTCAAAACTTCCAGATGTATAATTCAAATTCCGTTCCTAATATCAATCACATAAACCCTAACACTACAATTCTGCATAGAAAATTACATGACATTATCCGGTGTAACCGGTAAGGTACCATAACCTCTAGAGGCGTGTGTGGCAAAACTAGCTGTAAGTCATGTAGCTCATAGCTGAGACATCTTAAAAACTAATTGAAGAGGTAGCTTTTCATTGCAACCTGATTTTATTGAAAAGTTCTATTAAGCATTGTCATCCAAACTAAGGTCTTTTAATATGAGCTATGTTTGTATATAAGTTCCCGTACGCCAAACATCCAAGTTGTAAAGTGTTTGTGTTCGTTGCTCTAAGTTTTTAACCTAATGAACACAAACACTTTAATGAACAAATATTGATATTCATAAAAAAAAACATGAGATTTTATTTCGAAAGGGCGAGTCTTGGACTCAGATCTACGTGGCCTAACCGAGATATCCTTCTGACCATTTCCCTAGCCACTCCCACATGTTTACCTACTCAAGTTTGAACCCTAAACAGAAGAGGTTATGGTGCCTTACCAGTTACTACTAAGCCATATTGCGGTGGTTAAATACTGATACACTTAGGATCAAATGAGAAGAAATCTTAAAATGAGAAGGATAAGAAAGAACTATAATCACGCGCGTTAGAGATGCATCGACTTAAATTAGATGCATCCTTAATCTTCTAGATGCACCATAATATACGTGCTAGCTAAAAATTAAGATGCATATACATATATTAGATGCATTTCATCAAGTTAAGCGAATGCTATGTATTTCTCTTTCTCGTCCTCTGCCGGGTCAAATTTGTTGCTATTACTACTTTGCATCGTTTTCACTTCAAATTCACATATGAAACTAATTGGGATATATGTAAATGAATATAATTGCATCTAATTGAAGTCGATCCTTTTATATTGATTCATTTAATTTGACAGAATAAAAAAAAGAACATAAACAAACCGATTTCGAATGACAAAGCTCTTTCGCTCGTTCGACAACTCTGGCAGCAATCTTCTTCAAATCCGTATCAACAAACGGATAAACATCAGCCGCACCTAATCTCAAAAAACAAAAAAAAAATCATTAAAACAAACGAATATACAAGCTTTAAACTCATAAAAAACAGCATCAGTTAACATACCAGGACCCGCGAAACCAATAGCGGAAGTGGGTGTAGGTTTAGAATGAATGACAACGAGTTTAAAAGGTGAATTTGGTGCTGATGGTTTAAGAAAGTGGTCTAGTGTCCATTCCAGTGCGTAGAAGCTGTGATCACTGTCGTCTACTCCCACGATCATTACTGGTTTTTCTGCTGCTGGTTCCATTTGATCGATTTGGGGGTGTTTGGTAACCGTGGTTTGTTTGTGAGTATAACTTAAATGTGTCTAGTGGTTTGTTAAGAGTTTGTTATAAATGGGTTTTGTTACTTTTTTTAAACAGCTTTTTTTAGTAAACTATGTACATTATACTTTTCTTTTTTTATTGCACACAACATCATTCAAATGAGATGTTCATGAACTATGATGTTTTTATTAAACAAACTCGATGTTTGTTTTTAATAGGTTCTGAATTTGAATCTTGTTCGTATATTAATTTGAATGTGGTGCGTAAATTTCTGAATCTGAATTCAATGATATTGTTGTTTTTTTTTTCTTGAATGTCTGAATTAGTTTTATTCTTACGAAATATAAATGTGTTTAAACATTATATTAAGGATTTGAGTCATAAAGTTAACATAGTTTAGCAACGTGGGAATAAATGTTTTAAACAAAATATTTAAAGTCATTATGTCGCAATTTATTTTAGCAGAGTGGTCGGATATCGTCGATGTCTTGTACTCTTATGTGGTTAAATATCTTCATCATTTTTATAAATTATCACTTTCAATATTTCACAAAACGAAAAAAAAAGGAAGACAAAAACACAAAAGAAAAAGAAAGAGTAAAAAGTGAGGAAAAGGCATTATGGAGTGTTTACTTCTTCCTTATTTCCTCTTAATTGAGTTAAATGTAGGCTCAAAACGTCTGAGCCCGTGAACGAGAAAAAAAAACAAACGCACTCATTGAGTCAAATGTCTGAACGCAACTAAATAAGTCGGATCAAGAGGCTGTTAATATGTTATTTTATCTTTTAACCATTGTTTTTGATATTTTTCGTATTAATTTACGGAGTTTGAATTTATTGTCACATGTATTCAGACCATGTAAAAACTTCACTTTTCAAGACGTTACCACGATCAATTTAAAATTATTATATGAGCAAATTGAATTTGAGATATCTCACATTTTCATTACAATTAAGCCTTTTGACACTATCTGTTATCGAGATTTATCCAGATAGTTGTACTCGGAATTATAGAAAAGCCGTGATAGAACATATTCGACTAAGGTTTAATGGCGTTAGCGGTGATCTCGCTAAGTTGACGTGCTGGTACATGTGGACCTATGTAACAACAGTTCATATGGAAATTGATCACATCTTCATATCATTTTGTATTTTTGTGGGTGGTGCACGTAGATTCCATTTAGAATTTGAGTACCTCCTTTTTACGCACCTGGTGTAATTCTCGTGCACATTAGACCCATAGTATTAAATTTTTTGTCGACTAGTGTTTTGGTTTCACATATATTTTTAATTTTGGGCCCTGGTGTGATTAAGACCTGATGGACACTCCTAGACACTCACCCACCCTTTTTTGGCAAATCTAAAACCGAGTGAGCTGCGCGCTTGAAAGAGAACCAAAGTCGATGTTAACATGTTTACTTACGGGAGAATTTCATATCTTGCCCTCTTATCATCAGTTAATGTTGGTTTGTGTTTATAATTCTTTTTAAATCAAGCCCATTACATACGTACTACATAGATAGATATGGACATGTATCACGTGCATAATTTTTTGACGAGTATAAAAGAAAAAAAGAACCAGAAGTTATTTTACTAAAACTATAAGAATACATGTCTCTCTTTTGACATATTAGTTGACTACTGAAAAAGAAAAATATTTCACGTAACACAAAAATTCAGGTCAAGGTTTATTTCAGTGAAATCATTATTTTTCACGAAAAATAACAATACACATCAAACATCCATCGAGTTCACGTAAACTCCGGAAACCCCCTTAAGTCCACCCGTGGCTAAGGTAGTAAGAGATCAATACTTACTTGGTATTTAAAATCTGATATAGGAGTATCTGATTGATGAATCAAATATCAAAACTTCCATACGTATGAAACCAAAAGAAGAAAAAAAAACATGTTTTTTGTCACAAGAAAATGATTGCTGCTGTCAACAATCTTCTTTAGATATTGGAGCACCATAAAAAGTCATTGTCAGATAATTACCATTTATTTGCATGGTGATTGATATTGTATAAAGCAAGTAGGACATTGCAAGGAAAAGTGAAAGGAAGAATGATGTGATCAAAGTTGATTGGTCTTGAAACAACTATAGATGGTTCAATTTAGTTATCATTTTCGTTTTGATTGAAGAATGGAAAAGGGTAAAAGTCGAAAAATACCCACGAACTTTCAAAAATGTCCCGACATCACCAACGAACTAATTTTGTCCTACCTACACCAACGAACTTGTTTGTTATGTGTTAATATTACCAAGATGACCGGCTAAATTACCATGTCATTTTTTTCTTTTCTTTTTTTTACCAAATTTATTAATTTTATTTCCACCGTGGCTATTTCCTTATCCAACCTTTCTTTATCCACGTTTTGAGTATGTGTTAACCCACTTTATTACCCGGCCCATTTTTACCCAAATATATAACCGTTATAACCCTTCCCTTTCCACATTTACTTTTACCAGATCCCCAAATCAAGAACCCTAAATTGAAAACCCTAACACCAAGAAACACTAAAATTGAAACATGGCTACAATTAATTATCAAGAACCCATACCTGCTGAGTGCAAGTGCAAGCTCCCGTTGATGGAACTCACGTCATGGACTCTCACAAATCCATGTAGACGTTTTCTAGTTTGCCCCAACCGATACGTAAGTTTTATATTACTTTTTCGTTGTTTTATTTAACTTATGCCATGAACAATGTGTGTGACCATCATTGTTGTTTACTAATGTTTAATGTTTAGAAAACTGGTGTCAAGAAGTGTAAGAAGTTTTACTGGTATGATCCAGAGTTTGGATAACGAATGGTATAGGAGACATTTGTATGGAATGTATGGACAGCTTAATCCACATCAAATCCAAGACATTGCTACTGAGATTTCAAGCCATGAACAATTGATTATCCTCCAAGATGAGTTTGCTGGCATACAAGCTGAACTAGCACTAACCCAAAAGAATGCCAGGTTCTGGAAGACCATTTTCTTCATATTTTCAGCTATAGTGTTCCTTGTTTATCTAATGTAATAGGTGTAAAAGCTAAAACATAGCTTATCTTTTGTGACTGTTAGCTTTTGTATGTATTTGAAGACTTATCTAATGAACTTCCCTTTATGTTATGAATTGTTTATGATATGATTGTGGTTTATCTTCACATTGTTGAAAGAGATGGATACTGTTGATAAGTATAAGATAGTGGTTGATGCAGGTTAGTGGCATTCATAGTTTTGTAATGCTGGAGGGCCAAGTAAGATGTCTTGGTGTATCTACCATTGGAATGTGTCTTTGTTTTTCCATTAACATATTAAGGTGTATGTTGATCAAGCATTTGAATAAATTGTTTTTGCAAGTGGGAACATAACTAACCTGTTTTGCACATGGGTTATGCCCAGACAATTAGTAGATGACAACCAAATTAAGGGACAAAAGTAACATGCTTTATCTTGATTAAAGATAGTCAAAGGGATAGCTACATAGTTTAAGATACAAAATTGGCTACATAGTTCAAATGCCGCACATCTCCTGTCCATCTCAAAGAAGGCCCTTGACCATGAGTTTGGATTTCTTTGAATCAGATAATCATAAGCACCTTCATCTAACTGTTTTATCTGATCCATGATCTGCATAAACTGTTGTTCTATAGTACAAGATGCAGCAACCCAAAAAAAGTCTTTGATATAGGAGTCCACTATATTTCTTTTTAAAATTGGCATATATATGCCTTGTACATTTTTTGTGCTCAGCCTCTGGTAACCAGTCATTCACAGCATCAATTAATCCCTGAATGGCATACAAATACTCATTAAAGCATATGTTAGGTATAAAAACATTTGAATTAAGAGAATATAAGTTAAACAAAATGGTACCTTATGTGAATCAGATATGATTGTAATTCCATTTCCATAATTCAAACTGAGATCATCATGTAACAGATGTAAGAACCAACCCCAATTGTCTGCATTCTCAACCCTTACTACAGCCCAGGCAATGGGATACAATGGTTGTTTGCATCCCTACCCATGGCTGTTAGTAGTTCCCCCTACATGTATGCTTTAGAAAACACCCATCCAAACCTATTACCTTCCTACACCCTAACAACCAACCATCTTTGACTCCTTTGAAACAGATGTATATCCTTTTAAAAGTTGCAGACCCATTAGAAGATTCCTCTACATCCAATCTACATGTAGATCCAGGGTTTGAGTCTAGTAATGCTTGCCTATATTGATAAAGTCTTCCATAATGCTCTATAAGCCCACCCTCATGATCAAATAATGCCAACTGTTTTGCTCTCCTGCACTGTCCTAGACTAACATCAATCATGAACTTTTTTCTTATGTCAGCTCTTATTTTCCTTAGAGACATGAATGGATCTTCAATTATTTCCTTAAAAAAATGCAGAGCAATCCACCTAAAAGTAACAAGAGATCCCAAGTTGTAATTCCTACAACATTTGTGTTCAGAATTGAGAGACTTAATCTGAAATGAATGCTCATTAGACATCCATGAAGCATACATTCTGAAAGGACAAACAACTTGTTTAGAATCTCTTATTTGCTTTTTTGTCCACTTGGGTGATTGACTAGTTCCCTCCCCAGAATCTGAAACTGGTTTCTTCTTAACAACTTTTTTCTTAAGGACTTTCTTCTTAACACCTGTCTGCACACCACTCCTAACCTTATTCTTCATCACCCTATCTTTATTACCTTTTTTACCAGCACATCTTCCTTCTTCCACATTTCTACCACAATAAACCAACACCTCTCTCCAGTCATTTTTCATGTACCATAACTGATAACCATGTGCTACACCATAGTTTGCCAATGCCAACTTTAACTGATATGGGGTCTCATATCTCATACTAGTGTTGGTTCCATCTTATCCCAAGGGATGTCAGGGTCAAATGCAGGATAAAGTACACCGCTTTGGACCTTATTGACAGCATGTATTTGATGGTCATCAGGATCGGCTAGTGGTTCTTCAGTTTGCAGATGTTCAGCAGTACCTCTAAACATAATTCTAGCACTACATAGCTTAGTAAGGAATGGATCATGGGTACTAATGCTCTTAATCACAACACTTTCATCTCCCCCAGTCTGAAAGTCAACATTCTCTATTTCTTTATAATCATCACTACCATAATATTCATCATCACTTTCTTCTATACAATTGTGGTTATGTTCCTTATTTACTTCTAACTTAACCAATTCCATGATATCATAGCCAAAATGTTCAACATACATATCTATCTCATTCCCTGACTCATAACCAACCTTCATCATTTCAACAATATCTTGGGTTGACTTAATTTCTCTAAGACCTAAAGTTAACTTGACACCAGTTTGACAATAATAAATCTTTTCAAACAAAGCATGTGGAACAAGTTTTTTAGCTATTTCTTTAAGATGCTCATACGACATTTCATCGAAATTGGTATCAGTAATCACTATAACCTGACCCTGAGCGTATTTCAAAGGCCAGCTAGTAAAAATACCATCAAAGTGAAAATTGACAGTGAACACATTCTTCCTTGCTTTCTTCTTCTTTGGTTGACCTGCAATTACAATTATACAAAAAAATTAGGGTTAGAAAAAAAATTAGGGTTTTTTTTACAAAATTAAAGATGTAACTGTTAGGGTTAAATTATTTTACCTTTAGCCATAACAATTAATTAGCAATAATCGGGTAAGTTTTAATTAGGGTTCATATGAGAGGGATGGGGAAGGAATTGGGGAAAGATTTGTGAAAGTGCGTGTGTGGGGAAGAATGAATTAGGGTTATAATATGCGTTGACTAGTTAAAGTGAAAATCAAATGTGGCATTGAACATCGTTAAATAAATGAAAAAAAATACCGGTCCAGCGTAGAGGGTAATTGCCACGCTGTCAGTCAAATTTTTTGATATTGATGATATTAGAACAATATTTGAAAGTTCATTGGTGTAGGTAAGACGAAATTTAGTTCGTTGGTGATGTCGGGACATTTTTAAAAGTTCGTGGGTATTTTTTGACTTTTACCCTTCTTTCTGCAGCAAACATATTAGAGCATCTCCAATGCACAAAACAAGTAATAGCTTTTCACTATTTTAAAAAGCCATTTAAGAGGGTTTTTAAGCATTGCACTAAAAGCTTTTTGCAAAGCTTTTTAGAATGACTTGCCAAACTACAAGTCATTCTTTAAAGTCTTTGTTATTAAATGTAGTATACATTAAATGTCATAAATGCAAAAAGTCATTGAAGGTTTTTGCATTGTGGTTGCTCTTAGCATACGTTCAAAATTAGTAATAAATACTTTTATGACAATAAGCTAGAAAAAATAAGCATTGTTTAAAATGAGGGGCGTTTGGTGCATCAGGGACACGTACTACTGGATTCTGTAACAATATCAAATAATCAGAAACCATACATCACGAATTATTATTAATTAATAAAGCTATGATTCAGAATAAATTGTTTACGGTTCATACCTGAATCGTGTCATTTCCAGCTAATGCTCTTGCTTGTCGGATTTATGATCTCCTTCTAACCTTACTAAAATTCTTCCTATAATTCGTAACATACCGATCAAGTTCCCATAACGTTTCAATATCAACACTATCAATATCAATTTCAATCTCCTCATCATTTTGTGACAGCGTATTATTCTTCTTAATAATGTGAACAACGCCATCACGATGATGCGACGGTATATTTTGAAGATTTAAGCTAAGCTTTTGTTTCTCTTCATAAGTCATGTCTCTTTTATTTGGCTCACGCGCTTTCGGTTTCTTAGGTACATGTATCCTCCTGAAGGGAACGATAGTCGCTGGTCTTAGTAAAACCGTGGACTATGATCTTTTGATACCCGCGGGTCTTGGTAAAACCATGGACTGTGATCTATCAACAGACCGTACGGGGTTCACAAAATTAGGACTGTGACTATGACCAAACTGACGCTGATTATGTTGAACAGGTCCATAATTCCAATCAGACTCTATCACACCCCATTTTTCTTCAAATATACTCAACAACTGTTGAGCCATAACATAAGTTCATGCGCTTTACGATTATAGGTCATTGCGTTATTAAACGTCAATCTAACATCCTCAGCAAACTCAGTAGGAACCTTATAAAAATTATGCGCTAAACGGATCTTAATGGTACCTAAATCCATGGGACGCTTAATAAAGTCATGATAATCAAACAACCCTAAAAGCTTCGCATTAACAGGCTCATTAAACACCCACCCATTTTTATGTTTCGTCAACTCTGAAGCAAAGTACTAAAACTTCTAAACACCTGAATCGTATGCCTTTCACTACAAGAAAAAATGCTTTTAGTGACGAGAAATTTTCATCACAAACAGTACTAATTTCGTCACCAAACGTGATTAATGACCAATGTGGTCACCAGTGGTTACTAAAGGTCCGTCACTAATTACAATTAAAGACCAAAAGCAGTTTCGTCACCAAATAGTGACCAAAAGGTCATCACTGATTGGATGGGGGGTAAATACATCTTCAAACCATCGGTGACCAAATATCCTCGTCACCGATATGTTAGAGACCAAATGGTGGTCAATAATTTGGTTGATTGGTGACCAAAAAGTCGTCACCATCCACATGTTGCTGACAACCAAAAAATACCCAGGTTCTTGGCACCCTTTTCCTTTTAGCAAAAGGGAAAACGAAAATTCTTAAACTTGTTAACGTAACGCAAATTAATCCAAACAAAAAAATATAATCAATACCCATAACATACCAACAATTGCATCCATTTGCCTACAATATTATTAAAGAAATACAACATCGAACATGAATAAAGACAAACTTCTTAAAAACACAATCTCTGAATCTTGTGGATACACCATGCACTATATCTTGTTACTGCCCTCAAATAGATAAAACGATAATCTTGCCTGCAATACTTGTTGGAAATGGCACATATGTGAAAAAAAAACTCTCATTTCTTTCTTGCAAATTCTTCAGGGCTGAGATGTACTAATTGCTTCTTATTCTTCTATCCAACTATGCACGGGTTCTGCTGCTTTCCGCATTTCTTATTGCGTAAAAGTATGGATGTACCTGCATTATGCATTATCTTATTAACCCTGAACATGCTTCTTATTAACCTAATGCACGGTATGTTAAAGTAAATCATTTTGTGAAGAAAAATATTCCAAGTTGCTTGTTTACGTTAGCATTTAACTAAAAATATTCCAAGTTGCTAAAATGATTTGTTACGAGTGTGCAAAGGAAGAAGAAAAGATAATTACCATTGCTTCTTTAGCAGGGGGCCTTTCTTGATGATCATACCGAAACAACTTATCAAGGAAATCAACTGCCTACACTCCACAGAAAAGCGCAACCATAAGACACACAAGCACAAAATGGAACGAACGATAATTGAATATATACTTCGTAAAGAAAATGTTTTTTTACCTCAGAAACAGCCAAATGCTGGTTATCAGAATTAATGAACTTTGTCCATGGTTCCTGCTATGTCTACATACATCGATAGGAAAAATACAATATAGTTAACATAAGACCAGCCTAAAGCTTTTATTAGCTGAGATGATCAGATTATGTCACCAACCTTCCAACAAGAGCAACTAGATGTGGATCTAGCTCTAAGCGATGCCTCTGTAGATAAGTATTTAGTTCGCCTGTCCCTAGCACCTATCCAACAATAGCAAAGAGTGCAAAACATCTATTAGATTCCATGATAAAACTTTATACCAAAGCTAGAGACTGCATCATAACTTTTTACTCTTATAGATTTAAACATTGAGACTATTAGTATCATAACTTTTTACTCTTGTTGTTGTACTATATAGTAAACCAAAATGAGAATACACACACACATACACAAACACTCATTCTTTGCATGTTTCTCTTTCCCTTTTCTAAGATGGATAGACTGTCTGAAACGTGCACATACCATGGCAATCTTGACCAACTGATCATAATTGCCATGTCTGTAGAAAAAAGGTTCCTTGCGAAATACCTGTACAACACAATCACCATTTCAAAATTAGGATTATAATGATCAGGGGCGTTAACATAGCTTGTGAGATTTACGTATGAAGCTCATAAAGCTATCATACAGGCATAAGTTTCTTATAGTAACTTAAACAGAAACCATCACTAATTTAGTAATTTGATTGCAAATTTAGGCAGCTGATAAAGAAAAAGACACCAGGTATAGAATTAATCAATAAAAATTAAACTTAGATATAATTAATCAAACATAAAAAATAAAGATAGGGAAAACGAATCACCATTCCAGCAAACATACAACCAAGGCTCCATAAGTCTAATGAGTAATCATAATCTTGCAAATCAACAAGGAGTTCTGGACTTTTGAAATATTTGTAACCAGAGAAAAGATAAAACACAGAAAAGAAAAAGAAAGTACTACAGAGACGATTACAAATTCACTAGTTCTCCAACGTACCTCTCAGGGGCACAGAACTGATATGCAACTCTCTTATGAAACAAATGGAAGAAAGACTGCCTACAAGGGTGGAAGCGATGATTTTATTATGGCTGGAAGAGACCAAGCAAATGTAAGGAATCCACTGGCCCTTAAAGTGCTTATTAGCAATGTTTAGTGTTTAGATAAAGCGATTGTCAGCTAATTTCAGAGGAAATTATACATAAAATAAAAACTCAGATAGGTTCATACCTAGTACCCATAATTTTTCAAAGCATTAAAGTTTAAAACAAGCAATCCCAAACACCCCTACTAATATTTAGATGCTTATGTAAACTGCTTATCTACTTTTTCCCTTTTCTGTTACTTCTTTCCCTTTTCTCTTTTTTTGTTTCATACATATATCATAATACAATTCATAAAATTGACTCACCGTATCAACTCTTCTCGCAACCGAAAGGCTGCCAACTGCGGGTGGAACTTTGTTGAAAGATCTGTTAATCTTGTTTTTAGCACTTATCTTCTGTGAAGTTACAAGTTTAGACAACATTATAATATGAATGTTACGTACATCGAAGAACAAAAAAAGTGAGCTTGTAACCTGAAATGCTTCACTTGCAAACCTCTCACACAAATTTACCCAATCATGGGTTTGTACACCATCTGGGGGATGCATCATTGCCGCAATCTGTAATGCTTGTTCTTATGTTGACTCGCAAGTTGTATTTGCATAGCATGTTCCATCTTGTCACATGTTTCATCATAGTTCGAATTTTCCTAAAATTAAAAAAACTGTTAGTAGCTTTATGAGATTATATACACGTGACACATTATTTACTATCACAAACATTTATAGACTTATTTGTGTGCAAAAACTAAGCAGTGATCTAAACTAAACTATTTCTAATTATAAGTAGATACACCGACCATTAAACCATGTAGTTGGTTTTCATCAGTGTTTCATTACTGAGCTAAGAAAGCATACATAAACATATACATCCGGACAGAAGATCACAATCAACCATTAAACCATAAAGATGCATCAGACCAATTTACGTTCCACTTGTAGCAATACATAAGCAGACCGCAGTCAGTTGCAGCATAATCAGATGTTTGCAGCAACAAGAATATAATAGACGACATCGTATCTAATTATGAAAACAAGAGAGCCTACAATGTTTTGGGTACTGCATTTCCTAATTTTTTTAGGAACATATTAAACAAAAAAAAAACTACCATCGGCTTACTATCTGGTATATTTTAGGAACAGATAGTAACGTTAAGAAAACAAGCTGCAATTGCAGGAGATAAAACCAAAACTATTTAGCAATTAAATAACAGAATATAAGTAGTTTAAAACGAATGTACCTCATCTGCAGTTTAAAACAAGCTGGTTCACTTTAAGGGCATGCTGTAACTTTGCATTTAACATATATAAGTAGTTTAAAAAACAAAAGCTGACAAGCATAAACATGTTTCTTTATCGAAACTACTTATGATGGTGCTTATTTAAGAATGCTTATTGAGTTATTATCCTACAATAAGTAAACAAAATGACGTCACATCCAAACTTCTTGTCTGCAATTTAAAACACCATGAATAAGCTGGTAGCTAATTTGTGTTTGGGTAAGCTTATCACATTCTCAAAACCTAACAAGATGTTTTAGATACCCCAACAACTTATGGCTTAATAGCTAATTTATGTCGAATAATCTCTTTTTAAGAAGCCAACGATGAGAACTTTTTTCTTACAGATCTTATTTAGCTGATAAGGTAATAACTATTAAGCACATTCTATATAACATAAGCTTAGCCAAACACCCTCCTCCTCCTCCTCCTCTACAAGCTACCCCAAGCACCCCCGAATAACTGGTAAACAAAACTGTGGAAACAAAAATCATGAACTTGACATGTTTACAAACTTCACAAATAAGTTCAAACCAACAATTCAACATCAAAGGTCCCAATTGCTAATTATCACTTATGAACTTGATTTGGGTAGATAAAAGTATTTTAACCCATATAGAAAACATCCAACCCAAACTGCAACTCAAAGCAGGCTGCAAAATCAGCCATTAGACCTGAGCGTAGCAGCATATTTAACGGCTGTTTGGGGCTTGATTCTCGTCACTTTTACAGGCTAGTCAAGTCCATCAAAGAGCCTAAATATCAGCCCAAAGTGCAGCTCAAAACAAACTGCAAATTCAGCCATTAGACCTGAGAGTACCAACAGCTTTTATGGTTGTTCGGGACTTGTTTTAAATTATACAAAAATATCACATCAGATAGTATCCTAAACACATTATCACATCAGATGATCAACAATCAATCGCACAATTTAAATAATCAGCAAATGTAACTCATATAACAAACATATTAACACAAATTAGGTCAAATTAATTAACAAACATATTAACATAGATTAGGTCAAAGTAATTAACAACCAATTACGCAAATAAATTAAAATCACACCTGAATTAGGTCAAAATAATGAGTCGCATTCAATAATCGATGTATTCATGATTTCAAAATAATAATCAAATCCATATATTAACACAAATAAGCGAAACAAAAAATGAGATCAATCACGAATCAAAGAAAATAAGCGATGAATTAAAACCTGATGAACAAATCAAAGAGGTGCTGATGAACGAATCAAAGAGATACTGAAATCATAATTAACAAATGAGAAACGAATCCAAACTTATAAAGAGGAGCCGATGCATTTTTTTTGAAGTGAATAAAGGGATTTTTTTTAAATGATGAATGAGGAGCAGATGTAGAAGTATTTGTGTCGACCCGAAAAGATCCGCGTCTTTTAAATCTATGAAGTATTTGGGTTTAAAATTATTATGATGAGTCCTATAATGTTTTATTGACTTGGGCTTTGTCATACTTATATTTTTTTAACTGACCCAATAAGCAAATGGATTTTGAAAAAATTAATTAGATGTTCTACAATATCAAATATGTCTATTTATATTTTGACAAACATTTTTTTACTTATTATGAAAGTTTATCAACATAATATTATGACTTAAAGAGTAATTATTTTACATATTTCTATGACCAAAAATTTTGGTCACTAATTTTCACTATGACCAATAATCTCGTCACTCTTATAAAACAAAAATATAAATTGTCAAAATAGTGACCAAATAAAAAGTCGTCATTGAATTTTCGTCACTAAAGGCACTTTTTCTTGTAGTGTTTCTAAACCCGTAGTCTGTTTCGGCCACTTATTACTCCCGGGCGGTAACCGATCTTTCGCTATAAAAAAACATAATTCGTGTACAGATGGTTTGCTTTCAGCGTCCTCTTCTCTTTTCAAGATACTTGTTATTACTAGTAACGGAAACACTCAAAGGGACATACATCCCAAAGCAGATGGGAAAAGATGTGCTTACTGCATCCATCAAGGCCTTGATTTCGTACTCAATGAGTTCGGAACTCACTCGTATCAGACCCTCTTTCAGTTCCTCATAGTTGCCATGACCGGTGGAATCATATGCAAACCGTAGAGAAGGAAAATGCTTGAACTTGCCTCACCTGTAAAAACATAAACTCGAATTAGATTGAGAGTGACAACCTGTTACAGTTATTTGTATTGAATTTGGAATAAATAAACACTACAAGAAAAAACTGGATATAGTGACGAAACGAAATACGTCACTATCTGTATAAAAGTGGTCACTAAAACTGTTTAGTGACCAAAACCTGGGTGGTCACTTTTCGTCACTATAACTCCGTCACAAATATTATTAGAGACCAAAATTTAAATTCTGTCAACCATTGACGAAAATACAGTGGTCACTATTTTTGTGACGATATATTCGGTCACTAAATATGGTCACTAAGAGGTGAAGGTGGTCACTGAGTTGATAGATAGTGACCAATATTGGTGGTCATGAAAGTGGTCACTGTTTTGTTAAAGACAACAGACCCGTTAACACATCGTTAACAGCCCATTAGTGACCATATGTGTGGTCACTTGGTATTAAATTTAGAGACAGAGATGGTGGTCACTCATTCCAACATATTTACAAAACAATTCACCAATTTCACAGAATGTACAGCTACAATAAAATCGAAAATATGCGAATTTGCAACAAACATCCAAAATATAACTTGTAATTGCATTACATAATATTCTTTGTAACATAAC
>BQNB010098550.1:0-21259 GCA_026074375.1 Tanacetum coccineum
GAATTCGTCAAACTGGTCAAGGCTATCTCTACACCTCAAAGCACCTCAAAAACACCTAACCGAAGACTTCTTGAGCTCGAAGACCAAATTAATTTCTTGCTAAAAGGTTTGCAACCGACACAGAGACCTAGCCCAATGCACATCCCTCAAGCTTATGCTGAAGCAGTTTATTCAAACCCCCACCTGTAAAACCAAAATGGGCCACCAAAGCAGAACCCCTTTACTTTTCACGAACGTACCGGTCCAAACCCTTATCCCCAGGCGTTAGGAACCACTTTTGAGGCTCGAGTACGAGACTACATGGCAGCACACACCGAAAGGATGAAAAGATTTAAGAATGCCATTTTCAAACAACGAGAGGAGATCAACGATAGGATGGCTAAAATGTTCGGACTTCTTAAGGAACTCACAACCAACAGGGCTCCCAAAAAAGTGTTGATCAAAGAAGAGGCTAAATCCCCCATCACTAAAAACGTAAATTTTATATCTCTCACTAGAGGAGAAAAAGAAAGGAATAACAATGATGATATGGCAGCCGACGGCGGCATTAACGGGACACATACGGAGATGCCAGTAAAGAAAGCCGAGAAGGAGACTGAAGTTGAAAATGGAACAAAAAATAAACCAATCAAAAGAGCTGAAATAGAAGAAACAACGGAGGCATCCAGCTCTCAGCCCGTAGGGTATTACCTAAAACATAGGATCAATGAAAAACTAATTAAGGGACTTGTTGATAACCATAGGTTCAATGACTCCCTGTCAGGAATCCGAGTTGGAAAAGTAAAAGAAATGACCTATAATTTGCTACCTAGGGGGCCTGTTTATGAAGCAATCCTTAGAAAAATAATAACAAGGAAGGAGGACATTGGAGGAAATTTTGAAATACCTTGTAATATAGGAGGCCTGAAATGCATGAATGCTTTAGTAGACCAAGGATCTGACGTTAACGTTATGCCCCTCTCCACCTACATGAAACTAACCGACGAAAGGCCTGCTGAGACGGACATTAGACTCTCCCTGGCTAGCCATTCGTATATCTATCCTTTAGGAATAACAGAAGACGTGTTAGTAGATGTTGTTGGGTATGTGTACCCAGTGGACTTCGTGATTTTAGACATAAAGGAAGATGAAAAAAGGCCCTTTATCTTAGGAACACCATTCCTGACAACGGCTAAGGCCGTGATTAAGTTCGATAAGGGTACCATAACTCTAAGATTTAGAAAGAGTAAAATAAGTTTTCATAGGATACCCGAATCCCTCTGTAAGGTAGAGAAAGGGATTAAGAACGATATAGAGCCTATAGCCCCTACTATGACCGTAAATAGGCTAGTCTTGGAATGGGAAGAAAAGATAAAACTTCACCAGGAAAAGGAGATGAAGTTCGACCAATGGAGGAGCAAAAACTTTAGAAATAAGCATCCCGCTCTTGTCAAAGTAAAAAACATAATGGAAAATGAAGGTGGTGTCATGTAAGGACGTGTGACTTCGAGTCTAGCTACAAGACTCATAAATAAAGAAAAGCACTTCTTGGGAGGCAACCCAATGTTTATTTTTCCTGCATATTAGGAGTGTCGTTTGTTATAATTTTTTTCGTTTATTCTTTTATGTTTTAATTCATCACTTTGTAACCATGTTTTCTTTGTTTGTAACTTCGTCTTATTTACAATCAAAGGTATTTTGCATAAAATAAGTGTAGGGAGATATATCCGATTTTTAAGAACCAAATTCAAACATTTAAAATGAATTGTTTAGATTAATTCGCGTCAGTTTTGAGTCATATAATTGTAATGATTAATTCTAGGTTTTTATGCAGTGCTTTCTACAGAAATAACTTATAAAATTGCGTGCAGGAAATTTCTCATTAAAAATGAAGAAGAAATCTTCACAGTGCCTGGAGACGGCGTCGGTATAAAACCCGACCGGCGTCCGCGTACACCAACAATGTGAAAATTTAAAAAATTTCAAGTATTTTTGAAAAATAAAATGTGCACAATTTAAAATTTGTAATCTATTATAAACCTGCATAAACCTATGATTACATCATTACTCTCGTCCTATCTTTACTGCTTTCATAGAGTCAAAACCTAAATTCTCGTTGTATATATATATATATATATATATATAAATATATAATAAATATATATATTTATATAAAATAAATAAAGTATATATATATATATAATTTATATAAATATTAAATCGCCGATTTATGCTTGGTGTAGTTGTCTTTGTCTTTGATTACAGGTTATATTTGATGAGAAGAAGCTTGGAAGTTCTTAGGAAGTTTTATTAGATGATTATTAGATGACGATTTAACCAGTTATCGCATTTAATTGTTTGATGCCCGTTTACATTGAACGCTAATTTTTAGCTTACGCGATTTAAACTTAATTCATGAAATTACAAGCAAACGCGTACAATACTAAAAATAAATAGCATAGTTATCGACGTCGTCAAAGACTTGAAAACACAGAGTGTTATAATTGCCATCTGCTTGTTCTTTAAAATGATGGGTAATATATCGAAACATAGCATAAAATGGTAATTTTGACCAAAATTTAAATTTTTTTATGACACATACCGACAAAAACCAAGTATTAATAGTGTTTCATAGATAGGAATTTATATAACTAGCACAAAAACTCTCAAAATTTCACCTTAAAAATGTGAGGTTCGCCTTTAGATCTATAGGAATTTGGGTATCCATTATTGATACCCAAGATAATTTTACCTTTAGCTTGTTCGAGTTAAGGTTCGAATGTAGTCATATGTGTCTATTCCGTCGTTACGGGTGTGTACGTATGGTCTTTGTCGCCTTTTCTAGAACATTGGTATCGGTTTAAAATTATATGAGTGTACCGGTAGTATATTAAATTCTAGAACTTGTTTTTGTGATGCATCCCGAGACCGCATAGTAAGAACTAGGATTTGCTAGATAAGAGACACTAGGATTAACCCATGTTTTAAACCTGTAATTGTTATGATGGTTACCTCAATCATATAACTATCCCACACCCTCACCATGCACTCATTTTTAGTGCAGGATACCCCTAGTACACCCCTCTGAGCCTATCCTTTTTCATGGTTCTCATAATTTTATGGTTAAGCCGGACTATTAATGAAGAGCATTGCCACCCTTGAACCAATTGTTACACCCAAATCACCTTAGCCTATCTTGTATGTACTCGCTTTTAGTACATTATTGTTTTAACCCAAGTTAATTATTTTAGTACACGGTTGCTAAGTCCTTATCCTTGTAAATACAGTTTTGGGACGATTGGGATTCATGGTAGTATTCATCTTATGAAGAATTTGGGAAGAAGTAATTTATTACCCCTAATAGAGCTCAATAAGCTCCATGTTATGTTGATCCACCTCAAATCGGGTCATTAGTTAGATTGTAAATATCGAGTATGTAAAAGTTCAAGTGTAGGGGTGTATCTATAAACCCCCATGATGTATTATATTTTTAAGCAATGGCAGGGCAAAAGTGTATGAAAAAAATGTATATAAAAAAAGGTGATAAAAATGTACGGGCTGCCATTTGCTTATGTTTATGTTTATCATAGAGTCAAGAAAAGAAAAAGAAAGAGATTGATGTGGAGTTGTATAGAGTTTGTATATCTTTGTCCGAGTCTTGGCTTAGCAACCAAATCAGCATGCATTCTTA
This sequence comes from Tanacetum coccineum, assembly GCA_026074375.1. Taxonomy (NCBI): domain Eukaryota; kingdom Viridiplantae; phylum Streptophyta; class Magnoliopsida; order Asterales; family Asteraceae; genus Tanacetum; species Tanacetum coccineum. The sequence continues at coordinate 3,671 of BQNB010098550.1, forward strand.
TAAATAATTAGCTAACCCTTTCACCCCAAATTCATCTAAAATCCACCCAAATATATCCCATCTATTTTCATTAATGTTATCTTACACCTACACCTTACAACCCTTTAAAATCCCTCTTTAACAGTAATGACTAGTACTTGCGCCTAGCGGTGGAGGTTTTGATTCTTTACCAAGCCTATGGTAATTTATATGCTATGACAGGTAATAAGTGTTGATTTTCCGTTTTCCATAGTTGTTATAATTTATTATACACCCGAGTGACAGAGAGAATCCCAAACACTTATGTGAGGTGCTAGTATATACTTTTCGTGCTTTTAATTACGAGGTCTAGAAGGTTATGTTGTAAAATGCTTTTAAAGAGTAGGTTAAATGCCTCCAATATTGTTATTGTCTAGGTAGAAAAGCCTATTTGCTTGAGGACAAGCAAATCGCAAGTGTAGGGGTGTTTGATGAGGTGTCATTTTATACATTTTTTCGGGGCCATTTAACCCCCTAAATCATGCAAATATGCCCAGATTATGTGCTTAATCGTTTGTTTTTAGGTTTTTAGCACTTGGAGGAAATACACGTGACTTGGGCTAATTTAGAGAAGAAACAGACAAGATTACGACTCTACACCAAGAATCATGAAGAATTGTGCATACAGAGCGTGGAGACGGCGTCGCCATCATAAAGCAACAACGTCAGGATCTTCATCGTGATGTGTTAGTGATCTAGCGACGGCGTCAGGATGTGGCCGACTTAAAGAGGATCTAGAATCATCCATGTGGCGACGGCGTCACGACTTTAAAGCGACGCCGTCGCACCGTTTGTACTATATACAAAACCGATTTTAGGGTTTTAAGTGTGTAACTTTGTATAACTTTTGGGAGCCAAACCCTAAGTATTTTGTCAGTTTTTAGGCCGAGTTTTATTATAACTGACCTTGATCTATGTTTTAATCAAGTAAGTTTATCTATCTTTAATCATTCAATATGTCTATGTGTTGTTTGATTGATTTATGTTCTTGCTTTCTTTATAACTTGTTAGGCTAAACCCTCCTTTGTATTTGCTTATGATTGCTTGAAAGTCGGATCATAGATCCTTTTACTGTTGCTTCTTATGATGGATGTGCACGTTAGGCTTTAGAAAACTAGCCATAAGATATTAAATTGGCATAGACGTCTAGGGAAACGCGAGTGTGTAGAAAGGATACCATCGGTAACGGTCTTCATACTACCTTACCCCTAATATGGTTGATCCATCTTAAGATATTTCAATTGCATTTAATATACTCTTAGGGGCCTTGTAATAGTCTTCATACTACCTTACTTGTGCGTTGCCTTAACGGAATATTAAATAGACGGCGAGTTCGTGTAATTCGTTCATGACTTAGGAAATACTTACATAAATCATCACGAGTGTGACAAGGTGATGCGTACGATACGGTCAGTTTTAAATTTATAACTTGGTATACCAAATTCTTAAGCAACGCATATGAGCAAGTGAACTCGTCCGTAGTAGCAAGATATTGAATGGTAAGCCGGGATCGTTCGCGGGGATTTGGGTGTCTCGACTTGATAAAGATTTCGATGATAAAGTCCTAAGATGCAAGCAAGCAATGATGAAAGTGATTCGATAATAAATAGATGTACTTGGTTGGATTTAGTTTGGGAATCCGATTCGATATAAGGGTGGCAAAGACTAACAAGTTGATTAAAAGAATTGGAGGTTATCCAATCTATTATTTTTAAAACTTTTTGCCTTCGTCAAGACTCCTAGTGACAAAAATAAGCATTAGGCGCAATCAATCAATTCAAGACTAAGACAACCTCTATGAGTTTGATTCGCGGTTCGTTTCACAAAATATAGACATCGATAATTATGTTCCTAGTTATACCAAACCGCTTAAGAAATGGTCAATACAAAAGGTAGCCGATCGTAGACAAAAAGCGACAATTGATTGATTAACAATATCCCTTTCGGCCTATGATATTCTCAACAAACAATCCGGTTGATAAAGCTATGCCACTTTAGAACATAAGAACAAATGGATCTAAGACTTCGCTTGAAATTGAATTAACATGCCACACTAACATAATCGAATCTTCATACCACAAACATCATCTAACCAAGCACATAAAGGGACTAGCCACTCATATTAAATAAAGACATAATTTCAGAAAATAATGCATTCATAAAGATAATGAGAGTTCTTACAAAATTATTGCAAAAGCTTAAAGGAATGTAAACTAGGAAATGACAAACTTGTGACTTAGAGGGATCCTTCCTCCTACTTAGCTTTCCTAGAGCTTCTTCCTGACTTTCCTGGACTTAGAAGGCTTTAGAGAGGAGTGGTGGCTATAAGGATTAGGATTTAGGGTTGGAGAATAGTGAGGTGTGTGTTAAAATGAGGCATAGGGGTCTCCTATTTATACAACTATTTTATGTCGGTTCCAGGGCCTAAGGGGGTGTCCAAAGTCGGTTTAGAGGGTCTAGATCCTTCTTGGTTATTCAGGTTTATTCTGGAGTGAAATGAAAAACATGGGCTCCAAGAGTAAGGCGGCATGCCTTCTGCCGGGTGGCAAACTCTCCAGCCGGGCGGTAAGAGGTCGTTGGTGGGATCTTTTTGTTGGATTTTTCGTTTAAGGCTCTTGCTCGAGTTGTGCTTGGCCGTGGCCTACGTACGTCACCATATCTTCATTATAACTTGATCTCAGGTCTTGAAAACTTGATTAATTAGATTTCTTCTTCTTTGAGATACTTTCGCACTTGATCCTGACACGAGATTCTTCATACTTGAGATAATCTCTGCATGTTCGTTTCTCCTTTTCTTGTTTTCTTGTATTTGGCTGCAATTACACTAGAAAGTATATTTCGACATAATTGAGTAATAAAACCATAGGTAACTGACCAAATAACTAATACAAAAGTATGAATAATGCTCCCAAAACATTCTCGATTTGAGCGTTATCAAATCCTCCCATACTTAAACTTTGCATGCCCTCAAGCAAATCTAGAAAACAATTTCCTTATTCAGGTTATTGAACAAATGAGATGCAATTTACCAAGCATAAGTACTCGATAGTTCCAAGTGTACACATTAAAGAAACATGCTAACTGTTTTTAATGGAAAATGATACAGGTGTATGATTTAGTTTATAAAACCGAAGTATACAAACACCATGTTGCTAGCTACCGCTTACCACTATCCTATATAAATCTCGAGATAAACGTATCATTGTATCACGACTTAGCACATTGGCTAATCGAAACCAATTTTTCTTCATCTTCCTTCATCTTTATAAGATTTAGCCCATTGGCTTTATTCATCATCGTTCATTTTTTTTTATTTGATCAACCTTCGATCGACATACTAGTAAAGGATTATATGTCCTTAAACATGAAGCTAGCAACTTTCTCGAAAATTCATAAGGATTTCCCACATATCTACCATCGATCTACGTAGCTAGCAACTAACCTGTAGGCTTCAGTTATTTAGGTAGAGCTAAACTATGTGTAATATTTTTCTTTTAAAAGCAAAGGACAGTATAACTGACAAATGGGACCATGAAAAATGTTGGACTAACCGAGATGGTTAGCTCAAGGCATTAAGACGTATCTTGAAAACAAACTGATGTCATTCTGATTGGTTTCTTATATCATGTGTATTACACTATTACTGGAACACATCTTGATTTAATTTTATGAAAAACAACTATTTTTTTTGATTACAGGGCAAAAAAAAAACAATTTTTAAGTTAGCTCAAAAATTTAAAAACAACCTTGTTTTCCCTATTCTCCCCCCCACACTTACATTTAGCATTGCCCTCAATGCGGAAAAATAGGCAAAAACTAAAATAGGGAAATAAGAGAAAAACCAGGTGTCCATGCATGTGCGGTAGTACTTGAGCTGCCAAGTGCGTCATTTCCTGCAAGAATCTGAAATACAAAAGAAATGCAAACAAACATATATTTTTGAATGCCGCACCCCCACACCTAACTTTTATTGCGGGTGCGGACGTTTTTTTCTTCAGAAACTAATTATCTTAAATACACGGGTTGCCTCTCGAGAAGCGCTTGATTTATGAGTGAGTCGTCAGCCAGACTTGGGTGCTCTTTTCATTTCTTTTCAAGTGATGACCCTTCGCTTGGGACATACAAAATATTCTCGAGCACTATTCCTTTCCCATTTTTGTCTAAATCGTACAACTTAGCTTCATTACAGGTGTTCTCCACTACACTATAAATGTACGGTTTTTCTGATGCCCATGGCATGGTCTCATGGTAGTTGGCTGGAAACGGCGCCATGAATGGAATAGCTTTCATTCTTCCGTCCTCACCAACATGAGGTGAATTCTTCTATGGCTGAAGTTCATTTAACTGTCCTCATCGTGGTAGAGTTTAAACGGTGTTTCGTTAACAATGAAGCTTCCTCCATGTTTATCATACAATTCAACATATCCGGATGGATAACCATGTTTGACTATGAATGGTCCATACCACTTTGATCTAAGCTTTGGAGCTTTGAATTTGTATTTAAAGTTGTACAGGAGAACTTTGTCTCCGACCTTAAATTCTTTTCTAGTTCTAAGTTTTTTTATCATGATCGGCTTTAGTTCGGGCTTTGTAGAGTTTGGAATTCTCATATGCTTGAAGTCTTCATTCATCGAGCTCATGCAACTGTAGAAATCGTTTTTCTCCTACAACCTTAAGATCAGGATTGTAGCTTCGCAAGGCCCAGTAAGCACGATGTTTGATTTCAAACGGCAAATGACACGTTTTTCCATAATGAAGTTGGTATGGAGTGGTACCGATTGGAGTTTTGTAGGTTGTACAAAATGCCCACAAAGCGTCATCTAATTTTCTTGACCAAACAGACGGATTGTCCTTAACTGCCCTTTCGAGGATACTTTTTAAGGCTCTATTGGTGTTTTCAACCTGGCCACTGGCTTGTGGATGATAAGCTGTGGCTATACGATGATGTACTCCATACTTTTTCAAGATTTTCTTCATTTGAAGATTACAAAAGTGAGTTCCTCTGTCGCTAATTAAAGCTTTCAGAATTACGAAACGAGAGAAACGATTTTTCAAAAAATTGACTACAACTCGTGCGTCGTTAGTGGGTAAAGCTTCGGCTTCTGCCCATTTTGACACGTAGTCAATTGTGACAAGAATGTATTCGAACTTATGGGATTTCGAAAAAGGTCCCATGAAATCAATTCCCCATATGTCGAAAATTTCACTAACTTGGATGTTGTTCAAAGGCATCTTGTCTCTTCGTAAAATACTACCAGAACGTTGGCAGGCATCATAGTTTTGTACCAGAGTCTGTGCTTCTTTGAATATGGTTGGCCAATAGAATCCAGCATCAAAAACTTTCTTTGCGGTAATCGATGGTCCATAATGTCCCTTAGTGGGTCTATGATGACATTCATCTAGAATTTTTTAAGTTTTTGAACCATGAACATATCTTTTGATCATGCCATCGGGGCATGCTTTAAATAGATACAGTTCGTCCCAGAAATAATGCTTAAGTTCTAAAAAGAACTTACAACGCTGAGCGTAGGTTAATCCTTTTCTTAGAATTCCTCCAACTAAGTAGTTGGCAAAGTCGGCAAACCACGGGCTCTCTTCCTCATCAGTTTTGATACTCATGAGAAACTCATCAGGGAACTCGTTATTTATTTCCTCTTCCTTAAGGTCTTTGAGGTTGGGTTTCTCAAGTCGTGATAAGTGATCTGCTCTGATGTTTTCTGCTCCCTTTTTATTTTTGATTTTGATATCGAATTCTTGAAGCAGTAAAATCTAGCGTATAAGACGCGGTTTGGCATCTTGTTTCGAAAACAGATATTTTATTGCAGCGTGATCCGTGAACACAACTGTTTTTGAAAGAATAAGGTATGATCGAAACTTGTCGAATGCAAAAACTATGGTGAGTAACTCTTTTTCGGTTACCGTATAGTTTTGTTGTGCGCTATTTAGAGTTTTACTAGCGAAGTGGATGGATTGAAAATGTTTTTCTTTGCGTTGGCCTAGCACTGCTCCTACGGAAAAATCGCTTGCATCGCACATAAGTTCAAACGGTAGTGACCAATTAGGTGAAACCATAATAGGTGCGTTCGTTAACTTTTCTTTGAGAGTTTCGAATGACTTATTGCACTCTTCATCGAAGTTAAAGACTGAGTCTTTTTCGAGAAGTTTCATCATGGGTCAAGATATTTTGGAAAAATATTTTATGAATCGTCGGTAGAATCCGGCATGTCCTAAGAAACTTCTAACGGCTTTGACGTTAGTGGGTGGTAGTAACATAGCTATCACGTCGATTTTTGCTTTATCGACCTCTAGTCCTTTACAGGAGACTTTGTGTCCCAACACAATTCCCTCGGTCACCATGAAGTAACACTTTTCCTAGTTTAGAACTAGGAGTGCTTGCTTACATCAAATTAGCATCTGCTCTAGATTATTTAAGCATGAATCGAATGAATCTCCAAACACTGAGAAATCGTCCATGAAGACTTCCATGGAGGTTTCGAGCATATCCTGAAAAATTGCAATCATGCACCTTTGAAAAGTTGCTGGCGCGTTGCAAAGACCAAAAGGCATACGCTTGTAGGCGTAGGTTCCATAAGGGCAAGTGAAAGTGGTCTTTTCCTGATCGGCTGGTTCGATGGGAATTTGAAAATATCCAGAAAATCCGTCGAGAAAACAAAAGAACTTGTTTTCGGCTAATCTTTCCAGCATTTAATCCATGAAGGGTAAAGGAAAATGATCCTTTCGGGTGGCTTCGTTCAACTTACGGTAGTCGATACAAACACGCCATCCTGTTACTGTTCGTGTTGGAACGAGTTCGTTGTCTTCATTTGTCACAACAGCCATTCCTCCTTTTTTTGGTACGCAATGCACCGGACTTACCCAAGGGCTATCTTTGATGGCATAGATGATACCCGCGTCTAGAAGTTTGATAATCTCCTTTTTAACGACTTCTTTCATGTTTGGGTTAAGTCGGCGTTGTCTCTGAATAACTGGTTTGACATCGTCCTCAAAATTAATTTTGTGTTTGCAAAAGGAAGGGCTAATCCCTGGAATATCGGATGTTTTCCAAGCGAATGCTTCTTTATGGTTTTTTAGAACTGAAACAAGTTGTTCCTTTTCATTCTGTTTGAGTAAAGCTGATATGACTACTCGAAGAAGAGAAATTTCCTCCAGAAAGGAATATTCCAAAATTTTTGGAAGAGGTTTCATCTCAAGATCAGTTGGTGGATCTTGGATAGATGTCCTGATTCTTAGTTCATCTTTTGGTGGTAACTCCTCAAAATCGTCTTTGACTTGATCATCTTGAACATTCCCTGACATGAATTCATCGAATTCTTTATCGAGTGATGTTTCGCTTATCTTTTCTGATGTATTTAGGAATTGTTTAGAATCATCAAGAAGAGCATCGAGTTCATCCTTAGTTATTTCATCGATAACATCCATGTGGAAGCATGTGTCATCATTCACATGAGAATGCTGCATAGGTTTATCGATGTGAAAGGTTTCTCTATCTTCTCCAATTCCTAAATTGAGTTCTTTGTTCTTAACTCTTATAATGGCATCGGCGGTATGCAAGAATGGTCTTCCTAAAGTTAAAGGGACTCTATCATCTTCCTTCATTTGTAGGATAACGAAATCTACAGGGAACACAAATTTTCTAACTTGAACTAGCATATTCTCAACAACTCCCATAGGGTACTGGTAAGTATGATTTGCTAGGCGGATACTTATCCTTGTGGGTTTCAGAGTTGTTCCAGAAAGTGCAGCATATAGTGAATACGTCATCAAATTAATACTTGCCCCAAGATCGGCCAAGGAAAGATATTTAACTGAGTTTACAAGTTTGCAAGGGATTAGAAAACTTTTGGGGTCTCCAAGCTTTGGCGGGATCTTGTTTTGAAGAATTGTTGAGCATTACTCAGTTAAGAAGGCAGCAGAGATTTGCTCCATCTTACTTTTGTTGCTTACAAGAGCTTTTAAGAATTTGCCATAATTAGGCATGCCTGCCAGGACGTCAACGAGGGGTACGTTGATCCTTACTTATTTGATCATGTCTAAAAACTTAGCATATCGTGCCTCCATTTTTTCTTTGTTCAAGCATTGTGGATATGGAATTTTTGGCTTATAGGCTTTGAGTGGCGGTGTATCGGTCTGAGTTGGTTTCTTGGGTAGAGGTTCTGCCTCTTTTTCGACTTCTTCTGCCTTGTCTTCACTATCGTCAAGGAAGATGGCAGTTTTGGTGTTTGGGTTAGCCGGTGGGTTATAGGTCTTACCACTGCGTGTGAATACGACATTCATGTGCTCATTTTGAGCAGGCGGTGTTCGTTAAGGTTTTTCATTTAATGTTGAAGGTTTTGGATTAGGTTGGGTATTGCTAGGCAGCGTACCCGTGGGTCTTGAAGATTGGTTATTAGAAATTCTACCAAACTTTGTTTCAAGGTCTTGAATCACAACTTGATGATTCTTTTGTCCTTGTTCGACTTTGGTTTTGAGATTGTAGAACTGATTCTTGACAAAATCATTCGATGTCTTTTGTGCTATAACGAATTCTCTCATGGTCTTCTTGAATTCTGATTCGCCTGGTTTCTTTTCGGGTAAACGTGGAATTGGTAGGTTTTCCTCACCATGTTTTGAGTTTCGGTTTTCATGACGATCGCACCAATTGCTAGAATTTCGACCATAATAATTTCGACCATAATAATTTCCTCGATATCCTCCTCGATATGCTCCGGATGCATAGTTTGCTTCTTCCTCCTTGGGTCCTCCCATAGGTTTATCATCACAATCTAATGATGGATGGGGTCCTCCACATTTGTTGCATCCATCTCTTATTTCTTTTATGTCTCCTCTGATCTCTTTGAATTGTGAATCAATCCTTGTCGTTAAGGCTTCCATTTTTTCCAATAATGGTGAATTTTCTTCACCTTCGGCGAAGGCAACAGTTTTACGTAGGGGTTTAGGTTTGTTCTCTTTTGACCAATCGAGTTTGAGAAGAACTTGATCCTTGAGCAACTGATGTGCTTCATTTGGGGTTTTGTAGAGGAAAATTCCTCCAGCGTCTAAGATAGCTTGGGTGCGTTCGTCTGTCCGTGGTAAAAGATTTGGATTATGGTTCCTCGTCCTAAACCATGTCCATGACAACTACGAAGTACATCCTTCATACGTAGCCAAGCGTCGACTAGTGATTCGTGATGTTGTTGGGTGTAACCTTGAATTTCTCCTATAAGTCGGTCAAACATAGCAGGTGGAAAGAATCGGCTTACGAAAGCTTGTCTCATTTCTTCCCAAGTGGTTATCACACCGGGACTTAGTTCGTTGAACTAAATCTTGGCTTCTCCCGCTAGGGATGATGGAAAAAGTTTGAGTTTGATGGCATCTGCGTTGGTGTTGCCATAACGGAACATTCCACATATTTCAACAAATTCGGCGATGTACTTGTGCGGATCGGCCCGTAAGCGTTCGTCGAATTGTCGATCTTTGATCATGGAAAGATGGTGTCCTTTGACGGTGAAGTTGTCTCCAAGGTCAACCGCGACAATAGCGGCCCCGGGAGTGGGTGCTACGGCCCGATTGTTTCCCCACATGGGTTGGTCGTCGGCCATTGGGAAGGGTAGGTCAAGAAATGGGTTATAGACTACTTTGGCTTTAAAAAGATTCTCAAAAGGTGGATATTTGGTTTTTGGAACTCGGTCTTCAATGGGTATGAACAGGTTTCGCTTTTTCTTTCTTAAGGTTTGGTGGATGAAACGTTCGGGTTCGGAATAAGGAAACTCAAATAAGATCAAACCCAAAAGGATTTAGAAAGATTGGATAAAAGATGGAGTTTTTGTCAGAAGCTGCTGCGCCGGGCGGCAGAGGTTTTTTTTTATTTCGTCGAGGGCTCAGCCGGACGGCAGAGGTCTGTGCTGGGCGGCAAAGGACTCGTCGATGGTTTGTGCCGGGCGGCAGAGGGCTGCGTCGGGCGGCTCCAAGGGTTCTGTGATTTTTTTTAAATGTGGCACCTAGGGAAAATGGGATCACGAGATCAAAATCGTAAAACACGATCAAATCCTCGGCAGCGGCGCCAAAAATTTGATGCGTGCGATACGGGTCATTTTTAAATTTATAACTCGGTATACCAAATTCTTAAGCAACACATACGAGCAAGTAAACTCGTCCGTAGTAGCAAGATATGGAATGGTAAGCCGAGATCGTTCGCAGGGATTTGGGTGTTTCGACTTGATAAAGATTCCGATGATAAAAGTCCTAAGATGCAAGCAAGTAATGATAAAAGTAATTCGATAATAAATAGATGTACTTGGTTGGATTCAGTTTGGGAATCCGATTCGATATGAAAGTGGCAAATACTAACAAGTTGATTAAAAGAATTGGAAATTATCCAATCTATTGTTTTTTTTAAAACCTTTTGCCTTCGTCAAGACTCTAAGTGACAAAAACAAGCATTAGGCACAATCAATCAATGCAAGACTAAGAAAACCTCTATGAGTTTGATTCGCGGTTCGTTTCCCAAACCATAGACATCGATTATTATGTTCCTAGTTTTACCAAACCGCTTAAGAAATGGTCAATACAAAAGGTAGCCGATCGTAGACAAAAAGGCGATAATTGATTGGTTAACAATATCCCTTTCAACCTATGATATTCTCAACAAATAATCCGGTAAATAAAACTATGCCACTTTAGAACATAAGAACAAATGGATATAAGACTTAGCTTGAAATTGAGTTAACATGCCACACTATCATAATCGGATCTTCATACCACAAACATCATCTATCCAAGAACATAGAGGGACTAGCCACTCATATTAAACCAAGACATAATTCCAGAAAATAATGCATTCATAAACTTAATAAGAGTTCTTACTAAAGGATTGCAAAAGCTTAAAGGAATGTAAACTAGGAAATGACAAACTTGTGACTTAGAGGGATCCTTCTTCTTTCATGGCTTTCTTGGAGCTTCTTCCTGGCTTTCCTGGACTTAGATAACTTTGGAGAGGAATGGTGGCTATGAGGATTGGGGTTTAGGGTTGGATAATAGTAAGGTGTGTGTTAAAATGAGGCATAGGGGTCTCCTATTTATACAACTATTTTATGTCGGTTCCAGGGTCTAAAGGGGTGTCCAAAGTCAGTTTAGAGGGTCTAGATCCTTCTTGGCTTTCTGGGTTTCTTCTAGAGTGAAATGAAAAATGTGGGCTCCAAGAGCCGGGCGGAAAAGCCTCCTTCCGGGTGGCACTCCTTCTGTCGGGCGACAGACTCTTTAGCCGGGCGGCTGGGATGTCGCTGGTGAAATCTTTTTGCTGGATTTCTCGTTTAATGCTCTTGCTTGAGTTTTGCTTGGCCGTGGGCCTTTGTATTTCACCATATCTCTTTTATAACTTGATCTCAGGTCTTGGAAGCTTGAGTAATTAGATTTCTTCTTCTTTGAGATGCTTCTGCACTTAATCCTGACATTGGATTCTTCGTACTTGCGATAATCTCCGCATGTTCGTCTCTTCTTTTCTTGTTTTCCTGTTTTTAACTGCAATTACACTAGAAAGCATATTTTGACATAATCGAGTAATAAAACCATATGCAACTGACCAAATAACTAATACAAAAGCATGAATAATGCTCCCAAACCATACTTAATTTGAGCATTATCAGTGAGAAACATTGCTTGCTTTTAAACATTGGACATAAATGCTTTACGTTTTCCTAATCTTGTTTACGTGTTGCTTAAGTAAATGTCGAAACTTGTAAGCCCGAGTTATCATGAACTGTTAGTTACTTATGATATGTTTGAGTGGTAAGTGAGCGTGAGTGTTGTAAATAGATCTATTGGGACTAATCATCCCCGTCCGTGTAAGTAGCTCTTACATGATCAACAGACGTATACCATGTCGAGTGATACAGTGAAGCGCCGTGTTGGCACCCGTCAGGGCAAGTTATTTAAGCATTTTGCATGCTTCCGTTACATTTAGCCTCAGCATCATAAACTTAGTGTAACGTAAATACCTTTTTATGTGATATTGTATCTGTTATAATAGTCACATGCGTTTTGCAAAATTTGTGGTCCACTCTTATATCAAATCCAAACCTATGAATTCATCAACTTTATGTTGATGTTTTAGCATGTTTTTCTCAAGTGCTTAGCTTTGGATGTCTTTGCTTGCTTTATGGTGTTGCCATGCTTTGGGCCGATTTTCAAGACTTATTAATATCTATGTTAACATCATTGTCAAACTTTAAAACCTTTTATTCGCTTCCATATATTATCTATGAACCTATGTAAAACTTTAACTAATTTATTTAATGCAACGATGTTGGATTTCTAAACGTACCCTTAGAGGTCGTTCTTTGTATCTTGTGTGATGTATATTATGACGTCACGCCCTCGGACACGTGTTTCCGTCCAGGCCCCGTTTGGGGGTGTGACAGATTGGTATCTAGAGCCAAGGTTATAGAGAGCCAGGTAGTATATTTAGGTATGGTCTATAACCATTATGTGATCCTACATGTTTACCTACTTACGTATATAATTACTATCGATAAGTACGCGAGTATTAATTATAATACGTTTCCATAATTATAATACGATTAATTTTTCCATGACTATATTTTACACCATCTTTATTTTCTTTTGCATTACACGCACCTTGCATGGTTTAATATAAAGGGGATTTATATAAACTTTTGCTTGTGCACGTTATGGCAGCTCTGGTTATTTCTATTTCTTCAGACGTATCAGTCGAGAGTGTGGGATCCTTTTTTTCGTAAGTTATCCTTATTGGTTCTATTTCTGTTGAGGTCCTGGTTGCACCAGAGGTGGGGGTGGCTGCAGTTGCCTCACCTGCCGGGGTGCTCGAGCTTGATACTCATTCATCGTCAAAGGTTAATCCATTAGAGAGTTCACCACCTCCCGTATCTGTAGCACCCATGGTTTCACCTTTTCTGTGTTCAGACGATTCAGAGTCAGATACTGAGATACCCAAGAGGCATGTATCACCTATTACTTCTACTCCAGAGACCCCTACTGCTCCTATTTTACCCGCACCATCTGCTGTTGTTGCACCATCATCTGAGTTTCCACTTGCACCTGTTGTTGCCCTACCCAGGATTCATCGACGATGAGCTATTCTTATCCGACCTGGGTAGGACATTCCCATCGGTCAACTTTATCGTACTCATCCTGGTAGGCCTGTAGGGTATTGATCACGAGGAAGTAGGTTAGACCTTTACCTTCTCATCGTTTAGCATTGAGGTACACATCACATCACTTAGATCGTTTTACTTCTGGATCATCATCGTGTCATTCGTCTTCAGATCATTCATCATCTGGGCATTCTATTTCGGGTCATTCTTTACCTGGACACTCACCACCAGACACCACCATTGCTGATTCATCTACACCACCAAGATTTGTTCATCTACCACTTGCTAGGACTCTACGGTGTAGCGAGGCCTATCTCCGTTAGAGGTCTGCCTCATTATCTACCATGTATCCACCGACGACATCTGAGTCATCAGCTGGGGATTCTTCTTCCGAGTCATCTGCTGGACCATCTCGTAAGAGATGTAGGTCCCCTGCTGCTACCGTGACTTCACCTATCCATGCTAGGAGAGCTTTAGTTCCTTCTTGTGCTGATCTCCTTCCACCTCGCAAGAGGTTTAGGGATTATTTTTCACCAGAGGATAATGTTGAGGAGGACATTAATACGGATGTGTTAAAGGACATTGAGGCTGATGCTACGGCTATTAAGGTTGCAGTAGATAGGGATGTTGTGACTATGGTTGATGCAAGTATTGATATGGAGGTCGATGTTGGGGTTGATGTAGAGGACGAGGTTGCGGACGAGGTCGAGTCCAATGATAGGGGTACTATAGAGGTTGGAGTGGATGTGGTTGTTGGGATTGATATCTCTAATGGTATGCTTATGTCTGATGTTTTGGAGCATCTAGAGCAGGTTGAGGAGGGTTTGCAAGATATTTATGATCATGTTATAGAGATACCTATTTAGAGGATAGAGGACATTGAGACGGGACAGAGAGAGTTGGAGGCGAGGAGTTTGATTGATAGTGGAGAGAGAGCTATCTTACTTGAACAGGTTGCGTCCTTGGAGAGGAGCAACGCGAGACTTCGAGGCACCATGATGATGGAGAGAGCGAGAGCCGATAGGTTTTGGAGACGTGTAAGCTTTATGGAGAGTGATATTAGGCAGATTCGTAGGTTTCGCTACTATGACAGGATGCGATTTAGGAGATTAGAGACATTCACGGCGAGACGTTTGGGTTTTCGTCCATGATGTTGTGTATGGACTTTAGACTAGTGGTAGAACTAGTTGGTAGTAGTAGTATTAGTGTAAATCAAGTTCCCCATTATGGGTTGAATGTAACCGACTGATGCTTTTATATATGATATGAAAAGCTTGTTTTGATTTTCTCGCGTGTTCGTCTTTATTGCTATTTACTTGTTCTGGCAAAACATGTTCTATTGTATTTTCCTATATAAACCGTATATACCATTTATAGTGGCTATATCTCGTATCGAATCTCACCTTGTGCTATGTCTTGTGCTGTAGAACATGACTATCACTCGTTCTGGTATGACCCCGAAGGCAATCGAAGAACTCGTTAACCGACGAGTGGAAGAAGCGTTGGCTGCTTATGAGGCGACCCGTGCTGCAAATGCTCTCGAGGCTGAAAGTCAAAGCCAAAACGGCAGTGACGGCGATAATGGAAATGGTGGAAATGGAAATGGTGGAGATGGAAATGGTGGAGATGGAAATGGTGGAAATGGAAATCCAAATGAGAATAATAGGGGTGCTAGGCCTGTTGCTCGAGAGTGTACCTACCAAGACTTCATGAAGTGTCAAATACTCAACTTCAAGGGAATGGAAGGAGTTTTTGGGTTGATAAGGTGGTTTGAGAAGATGGAAACAATGTTTCATATCAGCAATTGTCCAGAGAAATATCAAGTTAAGTATGCTACTTGCACCTTGTTGAACAGTGCTCTAACTTGGTGGAACTCACATAAGAGGACCGTTGGAACTGAGGCTGCATTTGCCATGTCATGGAGAGAGCTCATGAAGTTAATGGCTGAAGTGTATTGCCCAAGAAATGAAATTCAAAAGATGGAGTCTGAGCTGTAGAATTTGACCGTGAAGAACAATGATTTGGCTGCTTATACTCAGAGATTTCAAGAGTTGACTATGATGTGCACCAAGATGGTCCCCGAGGAGGAGGATCGGGTTGAGAAATTCATTGGAGGTCTCCCCAATAACATCCAAGGGAATGTAATTGATGCTAAACCTATAAGACTCCAAGATGCTGTTCGTATTGCCAACAATTTAATAGATCAAAAATTAAAGGGGAATGCAGTGAAAAATGCTGAAAACAAAAGAAGGCTGGAGGTCAATCAGAGAGAACCATGGGTAGCAACCACCATTCAAAAGATAGATGTTAGAGGCCAGAATGTGGTGAGAGCCTATACGGCTGGTAACAATGAGAAAAGGGGATATGCTAGGCCTTTGCCTTACTACAACAAGTGTAAGTTACATCACGAAGGACCATGCACTGTGAAGTGTGGGAAGTGCAACAAGGTAGGGCATATGGCCAGGGATTGTAGGAATGTAGTTGCAGTCCCAGCTACTCAAAGAGCTCTGGTAGTGAATAAGAGGGTTCCTACTTGTTTTGAGTGTAGGAGGCAGGGACACTACAGGAATGAATGTCCTAAGTTGAAGAATCAGAATCGTGGAAACAAAGATGGGAAAAAGATCGAGGAAGCTAGAGGAAAGGCTTATGTGCTGGGAGGAGAAGAAGCTAACCTTGACTCGAACGTTGTCACGGGTACATTTCTTCTCAACAATCACTATGCTTATATGTTATTCGATTCAGGCGCTGGCCGAAGTTTCGTGTCAACTACTTTTAGTACCTTGCTTGATATAACCCCCGATACTTTAGACGTTAGCTATGCTATCGAATTAGCGGACGAAAGAATCTCTGAAACTAATACCGTACTTAGAGGCTGTACATTAGGATTGCTAGGTCACCTACTCAATATTGACCTAATGCCAGTAGAACTGGGTAGTTTTGACGTCATCATCGACATGGATTAGTTAGCATACCATCGTACGGTGATAGTGTGTGATGAAAAGATTATGCGGATTCCCTATGGAGATAAAGTTTTGATAGTCCAAGGTGATAGTAGTGACAAAGGAAAGAAGTCAAAGTTGAGCTTTTTATCGTGCACTAAAACTCAGAAATATATTAAGAGAGTTTGCCTAATTTTTCTGGCATAAATTACGAAGAAGGAAATTGAAGAAGCGACTTCAGGACGTGACTATCGTACGGGACTTTCTGGAGGTCTTTCTAGAGGACTTGCCTGGATTTCCGCCAATACGACAAGTCGAATTCCAAATCTACTTGGTCCTAGGTGCTGCACCTGTGGTACGCGCCCCGTATAGATTAGCACCGTCGGAACTACAAGAACTGTCCACTCAACTACAAGAACTTTCTGACAAAGGGTTTATAAGACCAAGTTCCTCACCCTGGGGAGCCCCGGTCTTGTTTGTCAAAAAGAGAGATGGATCTTTTCGTATGTGTATCGATTACCATGAACTAAACAAGCTGACTGTGAAAAACTGATACCCACTCTTGAGAATCGAAGACTTATTTGATCAGTTGCAAGGGTCAAGAGTCTACTCTAAGATCGACCTGAGATCTGGTTATCACCAACTCAGAGTTCGAGAGGAAGACATTCCAAAGACGGCATTCAGGACACGCTACGGTCACTATGAGTTTCAAGTGATGTCGTTTGGACTAACCAACGCACCGGCGGTATTCATGGATCTGATGAATCAGGTATGCAAGCCATATCTGGATAAATTTATGATCTTTTTTATTTATGACATCTTGATCTACTCCAAGAGCAAGGAAGAGCATGCATAACATCTTAAGTTAATTTTGGAGTTGCTTAAGAAGGAAGAATTGTACGTCAAGTTTTCAAAGTGTGAATTTTGGCTGTCGAAGGTACAATTTCTTGGTCACGTGATTGATAGTGAAGGCATTCACGTGGACCCAGCTAAGATTGAGTAAATCAAGGATTGGGCATCGCCCAGGACTCCGATAGAGATTCATCAATTTTTAGGTCTCGCTGGCTATTACCGATGATTTATCGAAGGTTTCTTAAAAATTGCCAAGCCTATGACGAAGCTGACTCAAAAGAATGTGAAGTTTAATTGGAGTGAAAAGGCAGAAGCTGCATTTCAGCTGTTGAAGCAGAGATTGTGTAGTGTACCAATTTTGGCTTTACCCGAAGGTAGTGAAAATTCGTAGTTAACTATGATGCTTCTCGTAAAGGGTTGGGCACGGTTCTGATGCAAAGGGAGAAGGTCATAGCCTACACGTCACGCCAACTCAAGATTCATGAGAAGAATTACACTACACATGACTTAGAGCTTGGAGCTTTAGTGTTTATTCTCAAAATGTGGAGACATTATTTGCACGACACGAAATGCGTTGTGTTCACTGATCACAAGAGCTTGCAACATATTCTTGATCAGAAAGAGATGAACATGAGACAACGTCGATGGTT
>BQNB010098551.1:0-25128 GCA_026074375.1 Tanacetum coccineum
ATTTTTTATGATTTTTTAAAGTTTTTAATAAAAATAAATGTTTAAAAATACTAAACTATCTATAAAAATTCTAGAAAAATTTTAAAAAATAACTTATACTAATTAGATCCTAGGAAAAATAAGCTTGATATCACAGCTTAATGAATAAGCTGCGAAATAAGCTATAACAGCTTATTAAGCTTATTAGGGAAAAACGTGTATAAAAATTAAATATTGTAGATGTATAACGAAAAAGACCCCAGGGCGAAATGGTAGTGAGTGTGTGTTGTGGTGTTATAAAAGGGTTGAAAGTGTTGAGGCCAGGGGTTCGAGTCTTGCTCACCTCCGATTTCCACTTTCCCCCTTTTTTTGAATAAAAACTTATAAAAGCAAAGTTATTAAGCACCTAAAAATAAGCAATTTTAATAAAAGAAACTTTTTATGAAAAGCCCTAAATAAGCTATTAAACATCTTATAACTCTGACAGAAACACTTAACTCATATTTTTGGTTTTTTTTCAAAACTAAATAAGCTAGAAGACTTAATAAGCTAAAGTTAAGACTAATTAAGCTATAATATGCTAAACCTAAGCTAATGAACTAATCAGGACTAAAGATAAGCAAGAAATAAGCTAAAAGACTAAATAAGCTTTTTTATTAAAACTAATAGCAAAACAGGCCCTAAAGGGACCTTTAAGCTTATTTTTAAGCACAAAAATGGATCCTTAGGCCAGGGAGCTTTTTACCTACTTAAAGCACGGCTATTAAGCTACTTAGAATTGCAACCAACTTCATTTTGAAAAACAGATAAGCAAAGAAAAAGCACTATAAAAACACTACAGGCTACTTACTTGGTATTTTTGAAATTTTAATGAAAAAGCTAAATAGCTTACACTACTGACTTAATAAGCTTAATTCTAATTTAAACTAACATATTAAGCAAACTTAAGAATAAATTAAGAAAAAGTTTAAGAAGAATAAACTATAAAAACTAAAATAAGCTCTTGACAAAACCTGAGACCCAAACAGTCCCTAAAGGGTTATTTGAGCTTATTTTTCAAAAGCTCTTGTATCCTTGTGGGGAACTGGCTTATCAAGCTTATTCTAAACTAATAAGCTTCCTAAAAATGCTTACTGAATAATGATTTATGAAACAAATTAGCTTAAAGAAAAAAGCACTATGAAAACAGACATAAGACTTAAATCATGTTGAGTTTTTATTTTAAAAATGAAAAGACAAAATCCAATTGCAGCTTAAAAACAGATTATCAAAAGAGCTTATTTGAAAGAGTAAGCTAGTTCTAAAGATTAATGACCCTAGACCTACTTGTGCTATGAAAATCAAACCTAAAAGCTACAATTACCATCTGAAATTTAAGCTAAAAAATAGACTCTTTGTTATTTTCATTATCTGATGCAGTTGGCAAGCTTATGACCAAATACTTAAATCCTAACAAATACAGACCTTAAAAACTAAATGCAACACTTAATAAAACACCTAAATCAACTCAAATAATAAAACTAGATTAGCCAAATTCTGCTTGAAACTAGAATTGGCAGAATTTTCACAGGTTTAATATAGCAATAAGAAAACTTATGAAAACTTAATTATTCCTAATCAAACTTATAAATCCTGCACTTATAACCTAGTTTTGGAAATTCAAATGTAACTAAAGGATTAAAGGACCACAAACAGTATTAACTTATAGTTAATACTGCTTGTCCTAAACACCCCTTTATTGCACTTAAATCCATTTCTAGCTTATGAATGTAAGATTTAATGAACAAAAGTTCAATACCAGATAACAAATAGCTTATAACAACCTTAATAAGCATAAAACTATAAGCAAATAAGCTAGAAACAATAAGCTACAAGTTAAGCTAATATTTTTTAGTTTTTGACAGTTTTATGTATTTAAAATAAGAAATCTAAGATCTAAGCTATAAAACTTAAAAAAAGATATTGAAACATATTTAATAAGCACAAATAGACAGAATTAAGCACAAATAGGCTAGACTATAAGCAGTTTAAGCAAAATTAAGCTAGGAAAATTAAGAAAGAAAGAGTAAATGAACTTACAAGGAGCTTAGCTAAACAAAGGTATCAAAAGGCTCAATGAGCTTCTACAAGCTCTACTTATTAAAAATAAGCCAGTAAAAGTCCTTATAAGCTCTTTCATGGTAAGCTCATCTTCTAAAAAGCTCAAAATCCAATAAGCCAAGGTATTAAGCTGATTTTAAGATTTAAGTTTATTAAGAGCTTATTAATAGCTCAATTTGGAGCCTTAGAAGACCTCAAAGCTTAAGAGGAGCTTATGTAACATTAAAAGCTTATTTAACAAAGATTTAAGTGAATATAAGAAAAGCAAATACGAATTCCATTAATGAAAAAGTTGAGTACAATTCTAAAAAGGAAATTACATTCAAGCAAACATTAAGCTAAACATTTTAAATGAAAAAAATTACAAAACTAATTTTAATAAGCTAATTTATAAGCTACTCAAGATGACCCCATGTGAGTGAGGCTTTGCTTCTATTTATACTAGTTTTGGGAGAACTTCTAGGCCCCCGAAGTCAGGTAGACGCTCCCAATCATCCTCCCCTTACATTCTTACTCAAACATGGATGCTCTCTTCTCCAATCGTTGATTAGATTTTTGATCACACAAGCAAGGATTGCCAAACGTGGAAATCCTTGTGTTAAGGCCTTTGTGCTTATTTTTTCTCCATAACGTTTTTAGTAATCCTATTGAATAGGTGTGTTTTTACTCCATTGCCCGCCGAGTCTTTTCCTTTTGGTTCCCACCAATGGGAGCGTTAGGGATGTAAACTCTGCCAAGGTGTACCTTTATAACTTGAAAATTGTTAAGCCCACGCACTTAATTTGCATTTGCCCTTTGATTTTGACTCGGGGTAAAACTAAAAGATGATCTTGAATATTAAAACTGAGTTTCCCGCGTTATTATTATAAAAACAAGGGTGCGTTTGACTTAGGTTATAACCCGTGGTTTGACATTATGGGCTTATAAAGGGATTATGCCCGGGTGTAATTGGATAACAGAAATGGCCCTGGTTTGTTTTGTGTTGGTTTATATAAGAGTTTAACGGGTGTTAACTCTTATAAAAAAGAGTTAACACCGTTAGGGTTTAGGGACTATTTTTGCAATTTGGTTTTCTTTGAGGGACTGATTTGGGAAATTTGGGTCTAGTCATTTGTGTGTTGACTTTTGGTTGAACTTTTGACATTTGTAGACTTTTGATAGCATACTCGTCTGGCTTTTGCACACCATTCCGTTCCACGAGTCCGTGTATTGACAAAGGTTTTAACCATTTTCTTGTGATTTTTGCAATATCCGTACCTACACAATGACAAAAATAAAACAAGCAATATTCAAGCATTTAAAGCACAATTTTATCTTTTTAGGGCTATTTTTGATATAAAAAGGATATGTGTTTTCACACATATCAAATACACATACGAAAAGAGCCATCTTTCTTCTTAACAAACTACAAAACATTGCGTCCCACGAAAAATGACTAGTCATATGAAACCCTTGTCTTGCAACTCTCGAAGTTGTTCAGACAATTTTTGTATTTCCGAGAGTACTAGACAATATGGAGACTTCACGACTTGCGTCGCTCCATGAACCAAATCTATACGAAACTCAACTTTTTGTCGTGGTGGTCATCGATAAATCTTCCGGAAACGCATCAATAAAATCTCGTATAATGGAAATATCACTCAATTTCGGTTCATCTACCTTTGTGTTCATTAAGGTTTTCACGACTCCTTGAGTACGTTCACCATGAACCCGAAGTATCTCATCACCTTCCAAGGGTATTCTAACCACCATCTCAAGACATACTATCACAAACTTCCTCTTGGACGACCAGTCGATTCCCTCAGTCACATCAAAGCTTCCATGACTCAATGATATCAATGAACTCTAAGGGTTACAAACAATCGAATAGGATAATAAACGAATATCGAGTCAAAGGCTAGAATGCATATAGGAGATTCAACATATGCAATTAGACGTAGATCAAATGACATAAGAATCATTTGAAAGAAAGGATACGTATATGCACCGAGTGAAAGCGAAAACAAAATAAAATCAACAGGCGTACCACGACAAAAGAACACATAAAAAAAATTAATACGAAAGATGAAAATTCTTATACCAATTATCGACTTTACTCGAAAGACCAAATTAAATATTGTTTTTATTAAAATCAATTTAAATTAAGAAAGTCACTTTAAGTATAAAATCATTTTAAATAATAATGAAATTGTCTTAAATGTAATATTTAAAAAAAATTCATTCTGGTTGTCATAAAAATCTAGAGATGGTTATCTAATGGTGTATCGTACCTTACCACTATGAATCACTTTAAACCTACTCTTTATAAAAAAATAAAATTTATTTAACCACTCAACAATTTTCATATCCTATTTGCATTAAACATATTCTATTTACAAAGATCATTTTAAACACAGTTTTTCCCAAACACCAACACAATACTTCAAAACGGCTTTTATAATTAGACATCAATTATAAAATATGTTACTCAAACAGAGGACACTATAATACCAAAAGGGATCGTAAAACACCGTACATGCCCTAACACAATTATATTGTTTGATAACGAAAGAAAATATCATGAACCATATACTTAGAATAAAATCAGACAAACTCGTACAAGAAAACTCATGCAAGACGTTACGTACCCAAAAGAAAACGTAAGGTCTTATCCAAAATAACGATCAACAGAGCAAACCTAAAAGCATCGATACTAACACGACTCAACGGATTTTTTGTTAACGAAAACAGGATATACAAAGAAATGGAGATACTCATCACACTAAAAGTTAAGGAAACAATTAGTGCAAAAAAACGTTTGATACTCATACGAGAAATCAATACAACGAAAGAACTAACGAAACGCGCCTATATCCGAAAGAGCAGATCCGAACAAACATTCGAGTAACGAGCAACCACAATAATAATAATAATAATAATAATAATAATAATACTAGGTATCTACAAATACTAGATAGAAGAGAAACTTACTATCTATACAACTCAACTCAACATATCCTCCAATTAGGGTGAGAGAAAAATTTCCATACCACCATCTTTATCATGAATACACATATAAAAAAGGAAAACATATTACACTACCACCTTATAACCAAACATAAATAAATGCAATCATGGTCACAAGTCTACGTGTGTGATGCCTTTATAATTATGTTAGCCACCATAATTATAAGTGCCTCCTTTCATACGTGTACTTACTCCCAAGATTACCCATTTCAATTATAATTCACATATGAGCACATATACCACATTGCACATCTTAAACCACTATAACTTAACACATAAAGGATGCTCCATCAATTGACTACTTACTTATAAAAAAATAAAATCGAAACGGCATAAAGGAACGAAAATCTCGCGACAACTCCCAAAATACGAAATATCCGAAAGAAATAATCAATAACAACATAACAAGGTAAAGGACGGGATAAACTTATGCTGGGCCTCGCTTGGGTTTGAATTTTCCTCCATAAGAATCACCTGACTCCGCGGGTTCCAACCCCTACTACTGCGCATTCGACCAAACGATCAACTATCCAAATCCCTTCGGTTCCATAAGAGGCTCCTCTTATGGATCCTTATAACGCTTAGCCCAGTTATGAAAATGGTACCCAACTAGACTTCCTTACGGTTTGGGGGAAAAACATAGCTAAAAATACTCAAGAAATGTAATACAATCATAATCATACCAGATAAAGGGGGTTAGACAAAATAACTCAATGACAACTTAGCAAAATACAAGATATATAAGCTATGCAAAAATAGAGGGGAGCATAAGCAGTATATAGCATTAAACCTTAGCCCTAAATGCCATCAACCAAGAAAGACCCTAGGTTAAAGTCTAGGTCTCAACCACCAACTACATATAAACCAAAGGGCTCAATACACAATCCTGGCACACCCCGCCTAGGCAAAACACGAGCGTAAACATCAAGGAACATCACAACACAATGAATCTCTACTATAGAGAAATCTAAATTAAGGAAATAATCAACATGACACTATAGTCCTGGACAATCCCCAACACAAAGATAAAGGATACTTGCATAACTAAATGAATGTCCCACACGAACAAAATAAACAAATACTAACAATCTCTAACAAATAAGAAAAAAGCAAAACAAATGTCATAAATGAAAAGACTAGAAAAGATAACTCCACAAGCAATGCCTAGGGTCTCTCTAGCCACACTTCCTAACATCCTTCTTATCATCACGATAATCGCCTGAAAATGATGCTTAAAATGTCAACATAAAGTTGGTGAGAGTCATAGGTTTAAGACACGATATAAAATTCAAACTACGCATTACTGTGATAATAAAGAAAACATTGCAGGACAATAAATGAACTATCATACATGCTAGCATGCACAACCAATCCAATACAATCTAATCCAATACAATCCACTTACACGATTTCCCAGTAACGATTTATAAGACGTCTCAATCGTACCAAGGTCCCTGTGGTTACCCCCTTAGCCCCGGCCGTGGATACTCTCAAAGTAACCATCCTGCCCGCTAGGCCCAATACCCTCCCATTTAACAGCAGGCCAATGATACCCTGCAGTGATCCCCCCTGACTTAGTTTCATAATTCCTCAATAGCACAGATCATAAAACATGTACACACAAACATACTAGTCACTATAGTCCCATAGCATCTTTGACAACACATTATCACAGTAATCAAAACATTTCCAAACACTTTGCATCATTTTCACCCTAATAAATCATAAGAAAAGAGGGGCTATGAAACTCACCTGAAGCACAAGCAGCGTCCAAACAATATTCCCACAAGCTACACAATACAAACACAAATGTGTTACACGCGACCAAGCTAAAAGCTCATGTCCATGTAACACTCATATGATGGATTGTAAAGGGTTTAATTAACCATCATGGGTCACCCCGACACCATGCCCAAACTTAACCACTTCATTAACTCCTTCCACTAGTTACTTATAATTAACAACTCTAAATCAATAGAATTTTATCATGACATTACGTACTCCAAACCCTTACTTAATGACCCTCATAATTCATACCAAAAATCACCCATGCTCATTTATGAGTATATTAACTACCTTTGGATTTCCAAAAGCCATTTACATGCACAAGTACTCCTAAGAAAATCAAACTTCAAAACAGTCCCCAAATCATCGAGTGCATACCCTAAAAAAAGTTTGGACTTATTAACCATACTTAGACATAAAATCAGAAGGTATCATTCTGGGGTTTCTCCATATACATATGGAACTTAACTAATGTAGAAGGGCTAAGCTCAATTCGAATTTTAAGTTAGGGTTTTAGCCTCACAAACATGACCTAAATCTGACCCGTATTTACTGTTTTGACAACTTTTATGGTAAACAATATTTGAATGACTTCCCGACCTTAAAAACTTTCGAGGCCGGATTTTCTGGAAAGTAAATTTAATGAGCTACTGTTTAGATTCCAGAAACATAAAAAAAACTATTACCATCATGGAGATAATCACTCGTAAACACAGCCCTAAATTATGCTCATCCTAAATCAAGATTTTATCGCAAATCTAACCTAACCAATTGCATGATCATGACCCAAATCAATCCCTAATCATCTATCATCAATAAACATCATTAATATCTGTATGTAATATGGTGAACCCTAGATCGCATCAAAAATGATGTTTACAATGAATTAAAAGAATAAACAAGATAGAAGAACAATTCTAACGAACTTTCTTAATTAACACGAATCTAACACCTAGATTCTTGCTCAAAAATTTTTGTCTTCCTTAGGTTTTGGGGACTCAAGTTCATGGAAACAAGAAGAAGAGAAAAGAGATGGGTCAAGTTGATTATATAACTATCTCTTTGAAGTCCTAGCCCAACTCAAATAAGTCTAAAAAATATTTTTTTTCTTTAAACCCTAAACCGGACGCACCCTTAATAATAAATTTTTTTTTAAATTATTAATTAACTAATTTACTTTATTACCTTAAGTTTTTATAAAAACTTAAGCTAATTTGATTAAACCTTTTTAACTTAACGCTACTATACGTAACCTTTCTAAAAATAACTTTCATTTCACCAAACCACTTTCTATTTTTAGAAAGTTTGCCACAAACTTCCATATTTCACTCACTTATTTCATTTATAAAATGCCACAATTCTCATAAACGCTTATCACTAAATCATCCACATGACTAGCATTACAAGCAAATACTCATTCTTCCTTTATCACTAAACGAGAACAAATGAATAACACATAATCCAACACAAACAACTTAAATGAGATGCCATACACCTCAAATGATATCAAGTCACAAACTTAACCTCACTTACTCGACATACATCACATAGCACACAATTAAACACATAAAATGAACGCTTGGCCATTTCTAATGGTATAAACTAACCTGCTCAAATCTCGGTTGTCACAGATTGCCAAGATATTCCTAATAGAACATGACAATCCATGTCTACTATATCAAACAAAACCATGTCTTTGTATTTTCCCATGGCAAAAAGGACCTCGCATTGCTCGGTTACTCTTACCTCTCCAACGGCTTTAATCCAACCAATCTTGTATGGTTTTGGATGTTTCTTTGGTGTCAACTTGAGACGGGTCACAATGTCTCGTAAGATGATATTCTCACTACTTCCCCCGTCAATGATAACATTGAACACTTCTTGGTTAATCTTGCACCGTGTTTGGAAGATGTTGTGTCGTTGACTGTCTTCACTTTTCTTAGTACTAGCAAGTACTAATCATCGAACAAGACCTAAGAAGGCTTCACTATGATCATCATCATCGTCAAAAACAACATTAGGACTAATAATTATTCCCTCGTCTTCAGATTTACTATGCACCTTATCACCTTCTGCTAGGTTAACACGCTTTGTAGCTCGACATTGATTTGAGGTATGACCGACTTCTTGGCATTTAAAACACTTATTACCAACGAGCCGGGCATAATGGTTGAAATGACGTTTTTATATGACAATTGAGGAGGTAGTGTGGGTGTGGTCATCTTCATTCCACCATCAACTCATGTGTGGATTTGGAATGTTCTACTTGGGCATCACATCCTGATTGGCTAAAGCTGCTTGATTTGTATAATGTTTTTGGTTTTGTACATGGAGCTACCAGTTCTTTGTTTCTTGATTGTTTGTTCAGCTTTCAAGGCTATGCGAACAACTTCATCGATAGTCCATGTTGTTTGAAGAGATACTATGGCTTGAATATCATATCGAAGGCCATTGTTGAACCTCGCAACTTGTTGTGCATCAGATTCGCTTAGTTGATTACGAGATGCAAGTCTCATGAATTCTTCAGCATATTCAGATATGGTTTGAGTCGATTGATGACAATTTTGATATAAAGAATATAGCGTTTGTTCGTAATCGACCAGAAGAAACCGCGCGAACATTACTCTCTTCATCTTGCGCCATGTGCGAATTGGTTGCTTTTGTTGACGCCGATGACCTGTTTGAAGGTGGTCCCACCAAGATGAAGCGGCTACTCTCAACTTGTAAGCAACATATTTGACTTGGGAGTCTTCAGGAATGTCCATGAGTTTAAAATACTTTTCTGTCTCGGAAACCCAATCCAGAAAATCTTCAATGTTTAATGATCCCGAAAAAGTTGGTATGTCCGCCTTTATCCTAGGCATACATTGTTAGCCTTAATTATATTAAGTCAAACAAGAATGTTATCGGTCTTAGAAAGTCAAAATCAAGGATCTTGATTGTAAATAGGCTAGTCGGGTTCAACGGGCTTGGATTGTAATCTAATATTGTCCGTGTTTCGGGCTCAAAGCCCAAGTTAAACCAAGCCCGGCCCGTTAGAAAGCCCAAGTGCCAAGCTTAACAAGGCATGGGTATAAAAACCCTTCACCAAGTGTGGTGAAGGCTTTTTATACCCATGCCTTGTAAGCTTGGCACTTGGGCTTTCTAACGGGCCGGGCTTGGTTTAACTTGGGCTTTGAGCCCGAAACACGGATAATATTAGATTACAATCCAAGCTCGTTGAACCCGACTAGCCTATTACAATACAAGACCTAGTTTGACTTTCTAAGACCGATAACATTCTTGTTTGACTTAATATAATTAAGGCTAACAATGTATGCCTAGGATAAAGGCGGACATACCAACTTTTTCGGGATCATTAAACATTGAAGATTTTCTTGATTGGGTTTTCGAAACAGAAAAGTATTTTAAACTCATGGACATTCCCGAAGACTCCCAAGTCAAATATGTTGCTTACAAGTTGAGAGTAGCCGCTTCATCTTGGTGGTACCACCTTCAAACAGGTCATCGGCGTCAACAAAAGCAACCAATTCGCACATGGCGCAAGATGAAGAGAGTAATGTTCACACAGTTTCTTCTGGTCGATTACGAACAAACGCTATATTCTTTATATCAAAATTGTCGTCAATCATCTTGAACCGTCACTAAACACGCTGAAGAATTCGCGAGACATGCATCTCGTAATCAATTAAGCGAATCTGATGCCCAACAAGTTGCGATGTTCAATAATGGCATTCGATATGATATTCAAGCCATAATAATAGTATCTCTTCAAACAACATGGACTCTAGTTGAAGTTGTTCGCATAGCCTTGAAAGCTGAACAAACAATCAACAAGTAGGGAAATGGTAGCTCCATGTACAAAACCAAAACATATACAAATCAAAGCAGCAATAGCCAATCAGGAGGTGATGCCCAAGTAGATCATTCCAAATCCACACTAAGCATGAAGTTGAAGTGGATAAGAAAGAAGACCACAACCACCACTACCTCCACACATGTCATAAACAAGTCATCTATCAACCCATATGCCCGGCTCGTTGGTAATAAGTGTTTTAAATGCCAAGAAGTCGGTCATACCTCAAATCAATGTCGAGCTACAAAGCGTGTTAACCTAGCAGAAGGTGATAAGGCGCATAGTAAATCTGAAGACGAGGGAATAATTATTAGTCCTAATGTTTTGTATATTGAAGGAAGATGATGATCCTAGTGAAGCCTCTTAGGTCTTGTACGACGATATATTACTATCTAGTCCTAAGAAAAGTGAGACAGTCACGACACAACATCATCCTAACACGGTGCCGTTAACCAAGAAGTGTTCAACGTTATCGTTGACGGGGGAAGTAGTGAGAATATCATCTCACGAGACATTGTGACTCGTCTCAAGTTGACACCAAAGAAACATCCAAAACCATACAAGATTGGTTGGATTAAAGCCGTTGGAGAGGTAAGAGTAACCGAGCAATGCGAGGTCCTTTTTGATTTGCCATGGTGAAAACCAAAGACATGTTTTTTTTTATTTTTTTGTTGATATAGTAGACATAAATTGTCATGTTCTATTGGAAGATCTTTGCTATCTGAGACAACCGAGATTTGTGCATGATATTAATACATTAGAAAATGGCCAAGCGTTCATTTTAATGTGTTTTAATTGTGTGGCTATGGTGATGTAATTTGTGCTAAGTGAGTTAAGTTATGTGCATGATATATTTTGATGTGTAATGGGCATCTCATTTATACAGTATGTTTGTGTTGGATTATATGAGTATACCATTTGTTCACGTATAGGATAAAGGAAAGGAATGACGAATGCATGTAGTTTATGCAACGACAAAAGTTGGGATTTATTTAGTGTAAAGCGTTTATGAGAATTGTGGCATTTTAGAAATGAAATAAGTGAGTGAAATATAGAAGTTTGTGGCAAACTTTCTAAAAATAGAAAGTGGTTTGCGGTGACATAGAAAAGTTATTATTAGAAAGGTAAGTAAGTATCGTTTGAAAAAAAAGGTTTAATCAAATTACCTTAGGTTTTTATAAAAACTTAAGGTAATAAAGTAAATTAGTTAATTAATAATTTAAGTATATATATATATTATTAAGGGTGCGTCCGATTTAGGGTTTAAAGAAAAAAAATATTTTTTAGACTTATTTGAGTTGGGCTAGGACTTCAAAGAAATAGTTATATAATAAACTTTGGCCCATCTCTTTTCTCTTCTTCTTGTTTCCATGAACTTGAGTCCCCAAAACCCTAAGGAAGACAAAAATTTTGATCAAGAAATCTAGGTGTTAGATCGTGTTAATTAAAGAAAGATCGTTAGATATGTTCTTCTTCCTTGTTTATTCTTTTAATTCATGTAACATCATTTATGAAGGATCTAGGTTTGCACATAAAAATACAGAATATTAATGATATTTAATGATGTTAGAATGATTAAGGATTGATTTGGGTCATGATCATGCAATTGGTTAGGTTAGATTTGCGATAAAATCTTGATTTAGGATAAGCAGAATTTAGGGCTGTGTTTACGAGTGATTATCTCCATGATGGTAAAAGTTTTTTATGTTTCTGGAATCCTAAACAGTAGTTTTCATTAAATTAACTTTCCAATAATCCGGCCTCCGAAAGTTTTTAAGGGATCGGAAAGTCTTCAAATATGTTTATCATAAAAGTTGTCAAAACAGTAAATCGTCAGATTTAGGTCATGTTTGTGAGGGTAAAACCCTAACTTAAAATTCGAATTGAGCTTAGCCCTTCTACAGTAGTTAAGTTCCATATGTATATGGAGAAACCCCAGAAGGATACCTTCTGATTTTTTGTCTAAGTATGGTTA
Source organism: Tanacetum coccineum (assembly GCA_026074375.1). NCBI lineage: Eukaryota > Viridiplantae > Streptophyta > Magnoliopsida > Asterales > Asteraceae > Tanacetum > Tanacetum coccineum. The sequence continues at coordinate 12,702 of BQNB010098551.1, forward strand.
ATAAGTCCAAACTTTTTAGTATGCAATCAGATCCGAATTGGGACTGTTTTGAAGTTTGATTTTCTTAGGAGTACTTATACATGTAAATGGCTTTCGAAATCCAAAGGTAGTTTAATATACTCATAAATGATCATGGATGATTTTTTTGGTATGAATTATGATGAGTCATTAAGTAATGTTTGGAGATAACGTAATAGTCATGATAAAATTTCTAATAATTTAGAGTTAATTATAAGTAACTAGTGAAGGAGTTAATAATTGGTTAATGTTTTGGGCATGGTGTCGGGGTGACCCATGGGGGGGGAATTTGTTAATTAAACCCTATACATCCATCAATGAGTGTTCCAAGGACTGAGCTTTTGCTTGTCCGTGTAACACATTTGGTGTTTGAATTGTGTAGCATATGGGAATATTGTTTTGGACGCTGCTTGATGCTACAAGGTGAGTTTCATAGCCCCGACTTTCTTACTGAATTTATTAGGAGAAAATAATGCAAAGTGTTTTTGGAAATTTTTGATTACTGTTGATAATGTGTTTCAAAGATGCATGGACTATACGTGATCTATTGTATGTTGTAGAGCTACAGTTTAAAGATGTGATATTGAGAATTATGAACTAAGTCAGGGGGGATCACCTGCGGGTATCCATGGCCTGTTTAATGGAAGGTACTGTGGCCTAGCTGGCAGGATGGTTACTTTGAGAGTATCCACGGCAGGGGCTAAAGGGGTAACCACAAGGACCTTGGTACGATTGAGAAGTCTTATAAATCGTTACTGGGAAATCGTGTAAGTGGATTGTATTGGATTAGATTGTATTGGATTGCTTATGCATGCTATCCTGTATGATAGGTCATTTATTGTCCTGCAGATGTTTTCTTTATTATCACGAGTAATGTGCAGTTTGATTTTTATTATCAGTCTTAAACCTAAAGAACCTCATCAAAACTTTATGGACATTTTTAAGCATCATTTCAGGTGAGTATCTGATGTAAAAAGGATGTTAGGAAGAGTGGCTAGAGAGACCCTAGGCATTGCTTTGTGGAGTTGTCTTGTTCTAGTCTTTTTCATTATGACAATTGTTTTGCTGCTCGAGCTTGATACTTATTTGTTAGAGATTGTTGGAGTTATATTGGATTATTTTTGTTTCGTGTGGGACTTACTTAGTAATGCAAGACTCCTTTATCTTGTGTTGGGTATTGTCATGACACATAGTGTCCATTTGATTATTTCTTTCATTTAGATTTCTCTATAGTAGACACCATTTGAGATTGTGATGATACCTATAAGAAAGAAACGCCTCGTGTTTTAGCCTAGGCGGGGTGTGACAGATTTTTTTAGGAACATCAAGAGCCTAAGGATATAATAGATGTAGTGTTAGAGCCTAGACAAAAACCTAGGGTTACTTTCAAGTACGATGCAATAAGTGGCTTAATTATTTTTAATGCAATACGCATGCTTCCCCTCTATTTTTTGCAAAGCTTATATATCATGTAATTTGCTAAGTTGTCATTGAGTTACTTTGTCTACACTTTCTATAATAAATGAATTAACTTTATTCTTCGTATATTAGCTATGTTTTTCCCCCCCGAAAGAAGCTCGATTTGGGAACCAATTTCTTAACTGGCTTAATCGTATATAAGGATCCATAAGAGGAGCGCGCTATGAACCGAATGAGATAGGCAATATTGATCGTATGATCGAAAGCGCGTATAGGTTGGACCCGCGATACAGGAGATTCTTGTGTAGGCAAAGTCAAACCCAAGCGAGGCCCACCATAATTTTATCCCGTCCTTTACCTTGTCATGTTGTTATTGATTATTTCTTTCGGGATATTATCGTATTTTTGGGAGTTTGTCGCGAGATTTCGTACCTTATGCCGTTCGATTTTATTATTTATAAGTAAGTAGTCCATTGATGGAGCATCCTTTAGGTGATAAGTTATAGTGCTTTAAGATGTCAATGTGGTATATGTGCTACATGATGTGAATAAAAATTGAAAAGGTAATCTTGGGAGTAATACGACGATGAAAGTAGGCCACTTATAATTATGGGGCTAACATAATTATAAAGGCATCACACACTAGACATTGACCATGATTGCATTATTTATGTTATTAGGTTATAAGGTGGTAGTGTAATATGTTTTCCTTTTTTATATGTGTATTCATGATAAAGATGGTGGTATGGAAATTTTTCTCTCACCCTAATTGGAGGATATGTTGAGTTGAGTTGTATAGATAGTAAGTTTCTCTTCTATCTAGTATTTGTAGATACCTAGTATTATTATTATTATTATTATTATTATTGTGGTTGCTCGTTGCTCGAATGTTTGTTCGTATCTGCTCTTTCCCGGAATAGCGCGTTTCGTTAGTTCTTTCGTTGTATTGATTTCTCGTATGAGTATCAAACGTTTTTTTGCACTAATTGTTCCTAACATATTAGTGTAGATGATTACTCCTTTCTTTGTATATCCCTTGGTTTTCGTAACCCGTTGGCGACGTGTTAGTATCGATGCTTTTAGGTTTGCTCTGTTGATCGTTATTTTGGATAAACATTATGAATTCTTTGGGTACTAACGTCCTTGCATGAGTTTATTCTTGTACGAGTTTGTCTGATTTTATTCTAAGTATATGGTTCCTGATATTTTCTTTTGTTATCAAACAATATAATTGTGTTAGGGCATGTACGGTGTTTTACGATCCCTTTTGGTATTATAGTGTCCTCTGTTTGAGTAACATATTTTATAATTGATGTCCTAATTAAAAAGCCGTTTTGAAGTATGTGTGTTTGGTGTTTGTGAAAAACTGTGTTTAAAATGATCGTTTGTAAATAGGAATTATGTTTAATGCAAAAGGATTATGAAAATTGTTGAGTGGTTAAATAAAATTTTATTTTTTATTAAAGAGTAGGTTTAAAGTGATTTCATAGTGGTAAGGTACGATAACATCACAATAGATAACCATCTCTAGATTTTTTATGACAACTAAATGAATTTTGTTTTTAAAAATTACATTTAAGACAATTTTCATATTATTAAATGATCTTTAATACTTAAAGTGCTTTCTTAATTTAAATTGATTTTATAAAAACACTAGTTAATTTGGTCTTCGAGTAAAGTCGAATAATTGGTATAAGAATTTTCCAACTTTCGTATTAATTTTTTTTATGTGTCTTTTGTCGTGTACGCCTACGTTGATTTTTATTTTTGTTTTCGCTTCACACGTGCATATACGTATCCTATCTTTCAAATGACGTCTTAGAGTCATTTGATCTACGCTAATTGCATATGTTGTAATCTCCTATATGCATTCTACCTTTGACTCGATATTCGTTTTATCCTATTCGATTTGTTTGAACCCTATAGAGTTCATAGAATCATTGAGTCATGAAGCTTTGATGTGACTGAGGGAACGACTGGGTCGTCCAAGAGAAGTTTGTGATAGTAAATGTCTTGAGATGGTGGTTTAATCCCTTGGAAGGTGATGAATACTTCGGGTTCATTGGAACGTACTCAAGGAGTCGTGAAAACCTTAATGAACACAAAGGTAGATGAACCAAAATTGAGTGATATTTCCATTATACGAGATTTTATTGATGCGTTTCCGGAAGATTTATCGATGACCACCACGACAAAAAGTTGAGTTTCGTATAGATTTGGTTCATGGAGCGACGCAAGTCGTGAAGTCTCCATATTGTCTAGTACTCTCGGAAATACAAAAATTGTCTGAACAACTTCGAGAGTTGCAAGACAAGGGTTTCATATGACCTAGTCATTTTTCGTGGGGAGCACCTGTGTTGTTTGTTAAGAAGAAAGATGGCTCTTTTCGTATGTGTATTTGATATGTGTGAAAACACATATCCTTTTTATATCAAAAATAGCCCTAAAAAGACAAAATTGTGCTTTAAATGCTTGAATATTGCTTGTTTTATCTTTGTGATTGTGTAGGTACAGATAATGCAAAAATCGCAAGAAAACGGTCAAAACCGGACAAACACGGACACGGGAACGGAATTGAGTGTGCAAAAGCCGAGAGAATGCTATCAAAGGTCTACAAAAGTCAAAAGTCAACCAAAGTCAACCCACAAAAAGACAAGACCCAAATTTCCCTAAATCAGTCCCTCAAAGAAAACCAAATTGCAAAAATAGTCCCTAAACCCTAACGGTGTTAACTCTTTTTATTATAAGAGTTAACACCCGTTAACCCTTATAACAACACCAAAACAAACCATGGCCCATTTCCCGTTATCCAATACACCCGGCCCAAATCCCTTTATAAGCCCAAAGTCAAACCCCGGGTAAAAACCAAAGTCAAACGCACCCTTGTTTATAAATAAATCACGCGGGAAATTCAGTTTTACTATTCATCGTCACTTTTAGTTTTACCCCGAGTCAAAATCAAAGGGCAAATGCAAATTAAGTGCGTGGCTTAACAATTCAAGTAATAAGGTACACCTTGGCAGAGTTATACATCACCAAACGCTCCCATTGGTGGAAACCCAAAAGGGAAAGACACGCGGGCAATGGAGAAAACACACCTATCAATAAGGATTACTAAAACGTATGGAAAATAAGCACAAAGGCCTCTAACACACGGATTTCCACGTTGGCAATCCGTGTGATCAAAATCTAATCCAACGATGGAGAGAGAGCATCCAATGTTTGAGAAGAATGAAGGGGAGGGATTGATTGGAGCGTCTACCTGACTTAGGGGCCTAGAAGCTTCTCCCAACTAGTATAAATAGAAGCAAAGCCTCACACACATGTGGTCAATCTAGGAGTGCTTATAAATTAGCTTTAAAAAATTAGTTTGTAATTTCTTTCATTTAAAATGTTAGCTTAAAGTTAGGCTTGGAATGGTAATATCCTTTTTTAGAATTGTACTCAACTTTTTCATTAATGGAATTCGTATTTGCTTTTCTTAAATTCACTTAAAACTTTGTTTAATAAGCTTTTAATGTTACATAAGCTCCTCTTAAGCTCTTTGAGACCCTCAAGCTCAAATGGGAGCTATTAATAATCCTCGTAATTAAACGTAAATTCTTAAAATCAGCTAAATAACCTTGCTTATTGATTTTGAGCCTTTTTAGAAGATGAGCTTACCATGAAAGAGCTCATAAGTACTTTTAATGGCTTATTCTTAATAAGTCAGAGCTTGTAGATAGCTCATTAGAGCCTTTGATACCTTTGTTTAGCAAAGGTTCCTTGTAAGTTCATTTACTCTTTCTGTCTTAATTTTCCTAGCTTAATTTTGCTTAAACTGCTTATAGTCTAGCTTATTTGTGCTTAATTCTGTCTATTTGTGCTTATTAAATATATTTCAATATCTTTTTTTAAGTTTTATAGCTTAGATCTTAGATTTCTTAGTTTAAATACATAAAACTGTCAAAAACTAAAAATATTAGCTTAACTTGTAGCTTATTGTTTCTAGCTTATTTGCTTATAGATTTATGCTTATTAAAGGTGTTTAAAAGCAAATTGTTATCTGGTATTTGAACTTTTGCTCAATAAATCTTACATTCATAACTAGAAAAAGGATATAAGTGCAATAAAGGTGTTTGGGACAAGCAGAATTTAACTACAAGTTAATACTGTTTGTGGTTCTTTTATCCTTTAGTTACATTTGAATTTCCAAAACTAGGTTATAAGTGCAGGATTTATAAGTTTGATTAGGAATAATTAAGTTTTCATAAGTTTTCTTATTGCTATATTAAACCTGTGAAATTCTGCCAATTCTATTACAAGCAGAATTTAACTAAATCTAGTTTTATAATTGAGATGATTTAGGTGTTTTATTTAGTTTTGCATTTAGTCTTTTAAGGTCCTGCATTTTATAGGATTTAAGTATTTGGTCATAAGCATGCCAACAGCATCAGAATAATAAAATAACAAAGATCTAATTTCTTAGCCTTAAATTTCAGATGGTAATTGTACTTTTAGGTTTGATATTTCATAGCACAAGTAGGTGCCTAGGGTCATAATCATTAGAACTAATCCTTTTTTTTTACTCTTTCAAATAAGCCTCTTTTGATAATCTGTTTATGCAGCAATTGGATTTGTCTTTTCATTTTTCAAAATAAAAACTCAACATGATTTTAAGTTAATCTTTTTATAGTGCTTTTTACATTAAGTCTAAATTGTTTCAAAATCATTTCAGAAGGCATTTTTTAGGAAAGCTTTTAGTTATAGAATACGCTTGCATACGCCATTTCCACAACAAGGATCCAAGAGCTTTATTGAAAAATAAGCTCAAATAACCCTTTAGGGACTGTTAGAGGTCCAGGTTTTTTGTCAGTGCTTATTTGAGTAATATAGACTTGTTTTTCTAAACCTTTTTTCTTAAATTGTTCTTAAATAGCTTATTAGATATTTAAAGTAGTTCTTAGCTTATTAAGTCATTGCAAGCTTATTCTAGTTCTTTTTAGTTAAGCCAAAAGTGACCAAGTCATTGCTAATAGCTGTTTCATAAGTGGCTATTTTCCTGCTTATTTGTATTTTCAAAATGGAGTTGGTTTGCAATTCTAAGTAGCTTAATAGCTATGCTTTAAGTAGGTAAAAAGCTCCTTGGCCTAAGGATCTATTTTAGTGCTTAAAAATAAGCCCAAAGGTCCCTGTAGGGCCTGTTTGGCTATTAGTTTAATAAAATAGCTTATTTAGTCTTTTAGCTTATTTATTGCTTATTTTTAGTCCTGTTTAGTACATTAGTTTAGGTTTAGCATATTATAGCTTAATTAGTCTTAACTTTAGCTTATTAAGTCTTCTAGCTTATTTAGTTTAAGAAAAACTCAAAAAGAATAAAGTTAAGTAGTTTTTGTAATATTATAAGCTGTTTAACAGCTTATTTAGGGCTTTTCACAAAAAGTTTCTTTTATTAAAAATGCTTATTTTCAGCTGTTCTAAGACTTTGCTTTTTTAAGTTTTTATAAAAAAAAGGGAAAGGTGGAAATCGAGGGTGAGCAAGACTCGAACCCCCGGACTCTACACCCTCAACCCTTTTTATAAACAACATAACACACACTCCACTACCAACACGCCCTGTGGTCTTTTTCATTATTGGTTTGCAAAATTTAATTCTTATACACATTTAGCCCATTTTAGCTTATAAGTTGTTTAAGCTTATTTCGTGGCTTATTCATTAAGCTGTGACATCAAGCTTATTTTTCCTAGGTTCTAATTAGTATAAGCTATTTTTTGTATTTTTTCTAGAATTTTATAGTGATAGTTTTTAGTATTTTAACAATTAATTTTCATAAAAACTTTAAAAAATCATAAAAAAAAAAAAAATTGAAAAATAATCAAAAAAATATAAACTTTTTTAGACAATTTCTTTTTATCGTAAAGTTTCTAGGAATATTAGTTTTGCCTCGTAGGGTTAAATTTACAAAATATCAATTATTAAAAGAACGGGATTCCGTTCCCTGTTCTCATTTTTCGGTTTTAAAGCCATTTCAACTCCGTTTATGTTCTTAGTTTCTTAAACTAACTTTTTAGTCAATAGCAGTCATTTACAAAGTAAATTTAATTTAGGTTTAATTATAGAAAAATTTAGGTTTTTGACCATCGTTTAGGTTCACGTTTTGCGTTTTTTATTAAAGTTTGATTTTCCCCGTTATTTGTTTTCGAGCTTAAATTTGTTATCATTGCTATTTTAAAATCGTAGAAGTAAGATAATCAAGCAATCTTTGTTTTCCCAATCAATTCATTGTCCGAACAACAAAGTTGTATTTCCAATTTCACAATCGTTTGGGTATAACGTACCCGGGAATCATACTTCCCGGTTAATATACGTATTATATTATATATATTTGTGAAGATTTTCTTTATTACCTTTGTCCTCAAGGATAATTTGGTAATTTTCCATCATATTATATATTATATTATTACGTGTGTTGGTTTACTACGAATCAATTTTTGGCGCCGCTGCCGGGGATTTGTGATTAAGATTCTCTCGTTTGAAGTTTGTTGATCGTGATTTGAAGACCCTTTCGTTCTTGAAAGTTTTGTTTTTGTTAAAAAATTCAAAAATAAAAAATATATATATATAAAAAGTAAAAAAAATTTCTTTTAGTATAATTATCATATTAAAAAAATAAAAAAAATTGGCCAAAATAAAAAATAAAATAAACAAAGTTGGTTAAAGAACACCAACAAATAATACCTTCAATTGAGGTATTATCCATTAGTAAGTTCCCAACTCGAATCAAAGATTTAAAAACTTGTCATTTGTGTCATTTACGAAATACGGCTCACCTTAAAAAGTAAAATTTTTAAGAGCTACCGTGAAGTAAATTTGATTATTTGGTTTAAGTTGTCTTCTCGTTATCCGTTAAAATAGTTTGTTAAAAAAAACAATTTTAGTTTAAATTTTCTTTTTCTATTTTTGTGCATGCGCACTCGTTCTCAAACCCGCAACCGTAACCATCAACAACAAGCCCCACCGGCTGTTGTAGAACCTTTTGATAATCCTCCCCTAGTTCCGATGGCCGATAACCGGACTTTGGCACAATTGCTCCAAGCACCCATCGAGGGGTACGAGGATGCAATTGTAATTCCCGAAATCAATACTAATTTTGAGTTGAAGCATGGTTTGATCAATCTTGTTCAAAACAAATAGTTTTTCGAACATGATAAAGAGGATCCACATGCTCACATCCGTTATTTCAATAATATTACCTCAACGATGAGATTCCCGAATATCCCGAGCACGTCAATTAAGCTTATGCTTTTTCCATTTTCTCTTGAAGGTTCAGCCCGGATTTGGCTAGAAAAAGAACCTCCTCGATCAATTTTGACATGGGATGATCTTGTTTCAAAATTCATTAATCAATTCTTTCCTCCTTCAAAAACGACAAATCTTCGAAACGAAATCACGAGATTTCAACAAAGATTTGACGAATCGTTTTACGAGGCTTGAGATCGATTTAATGACCTTCTTCGAGCATGCCCACATCATAGATTTTTAGAATTACATCAACTAGATACGTTCTACAATGCTTTGAATGCTAATGATCAATATTCGTTAAATTCTGCTACGGGTGGAAACTTTTTGGATAAGATGCCTCGTGAATGCTTGAAAATTATCGAGAGTAAATCCAAGGTTCGTAATTCACGAAACAAGGCAGTCGTTGCTAAAGTGAGTTCGAATTCATCTACCCCCGGAATTTCACCAGATGTTGCTGCTCTTACAACCAAAGTTTCTGAACTTAAGAATATGATGACGACTATGCTTATCGACAAGCAAAAAGCCCAAGCTCCCGCATCCGTAAAAGCGGTTGAGCAGAGTTGTGTAACTTGTGGGGGTGCTCATTCTTATAGAAATTGTCCAACCAACGATGGCAACATGTATCGAGACAACATTCAAGAGTACGTTTCACAAGCTGCTGCAGCCAATTTTAATCAAGGAAATACCAATTCTAGACCTTCGATGGTTGCAAACCAAATCCGACCTCCTGGTTTTCCTCCGATTCAAAACAATCAAAACCGTTTCAATCAAAATCAAGGAAATAATTTCAACCAAAATCGAGGAACCAATTTCAATCAAAACCGTGGAAATAACTTTTACCAAGGACAAGTGTATCAACCTCCGACTAGTCAACCACCAGTTTACCAAGCTCAACCTTATCAAGCTCCTGCTCAACAAATGCAAGGTGTTTCAAAGACCGATTTTGAGAATTATGTCAAGGCTAATGATGCTGTATTGAGAAATATGCAAAATCAAGGCCAAGGTTTACAAAACCAGATGACAAATTTAACGGAAATGCTTTCTAAGTTCGTAAATTCCAATACCGCTTCGTCTTCGAATTCAGGTTCTCTTCCAAGTAACACGGTTACTAACCCGAAGGAAGACTTGAAGGGTATTACTACCAGAAGTGGTATTGCTTATCAAGGACCTACGATTCCTACTTCTTCTCCTAAAGTAGTGGAACGTAGAACCGAGGTGACAAAGGACACGATTTTTCCTACTAATAACGGAATTACCAAAGACGTCCAACCTCCGGTTGTTCCAGTTGAAAACCAAAATCCAGTTTCTGAGCCAGATGTTGCTCCAGTTAGTGCACCGATGCCTAACCCAAAACCGTCAATTCCTTATCCTTCGAGGCGAAATGATGAGAGGCACCGTGAAAATGCTAACGAACAAAAAGAGAAATTCTACGAAATCTTCAAAGATATGAGTTTCGAAATTAGTTTCATGGATGCTTTGACTCTAATGGCCCTAAGTTGCTTTCAAATCATAAAGCATTAATCAAGATGAAGAAAAGCCTTAGTGAGATGGTGACCGACAGATTCCTTATTCCTTGTTAAATTTTTCCCGGTATGGATTGATTGCTTAGCTTGGCGATATTGGGCAAGCATAAATTCATGCCATTTTCCGGGGGGGGGTGTTTAGGGTGCGGTTTGGAAGGAGGAACAGAGAAGGAAAAACCCCCCCCCCCCCCGCCGCCGCCCCCGCCCGGAGGGAAAAGGAGAGAGGGAGACAGAAAAAAGAAACGTACGTCCCCCCCCCCCGCCGCCCGAGGAGGAGGGGGGAACGAAGGAAAAGCTTAACCTTCAAGACCTAACTCTAACGTGCATGAAACTAGGAACTAGGGACCGTTCGATTTCACGACCAATCGGTATTGCTAAAGATGTCAACATTAAAGTTGGTGTATTCTAGTTTGCAGCCGACTTCGTGGTAGTAGATTTTGAACCAGACCCTCAAGTACCTCTAATTCTCGGGAGGTGTTTTCTTAAGACCAGTCGTGCTTTGATAGACGTGTACGAAGGTGAATTGACCATTCGAGTAGACAATGAGGCCATTACTTATAATCTTGATCAAACTCCGAGATACTCGGTTAATTATAATAATATAACGGCGAACCGAATCGACGTTGTTGAATTAGCTTGTGAATAGTATTCTCAGGAAGTTCTAGGATTTCAGACGTGATCGCCAGTGGTAATCCCACTCCTGGATATGTCCTGATAGTTTCAAATTCTTCTTCAACTCTCACTCCTTTTGGGGATAGTGATTTTCTACTTCTAGAAGAAGCTGATGTTTTTTTTGCTCTAGCCGACGATCCAACTTCACCAAAAGTTGATGAATCCTATTATGACCCAGAAGGGGACATTCTTATTCTCGAAGCACTACTTAATAGTGATCCTTCACCATCTCCGAACCAAGGAAATTATTTGCCAGAAATCAGAAAGGAACTTAAAATTTGTGAAGCCAAAACTGCTAAATCTTTAATTGATGAACCTCTAGAGGTCAAACTTAAGGACTTACCACCTCATCTCGAATATGCATTTTTGGAAGACAACAAGCTGCCGGTCATAATTGCCAAATATTTGAGTGTCGATGAAAAGACCGCTCTCATAAAGGTTCTAAAGTCCCGAAAGCGAGCAATTGCTTGGAAACTTTCCGACATAAAGGGTATTAACCCAGAATTTTATTCTCATAAAATTCTAATGGAAGAGGACTATGAACCAGCGGTCCAACATCAGAGAAGGGTTAATCCAAAGATCCATGATGTCATAAAGAAAGAGGTTGAAAACTTCTTACGATGATTGAATCTACGTAATCTCTGGAAGTCCCTGGTAGCCCAGTGCACTGTGTGCCAAAGAAAGGAGGGATGACCGTAGTGACCAATGATGAAAATGAGTTAGTACCAACTAGACTTGTAACAGGATGGAGAGTTTGTATTGATTATCGTAAGTTGAACGAAGCCACCCGAAAAGACCATTTCCCTTTACTGTTTATGGGTTAAATGCTTGAGAGACTCGCAGGAAATGAATACTATTGTTTCCTCGATGGTTTCTTGGGTTACTTTCAAATACCAATCGATCTGAAAGATCAAGAAAAGACCACATTCACCTGCCCATACGGAACGTTTGCTTATCGTCGCATGCCTTTTGGTTTATGCAATGCACCAAGCACGTTCCAAAGGTGTATGATGGCTATTTTCCATGATATGATTGAAAAGACAATGGAAGTTTCATGGATGACTTTTCAGTTTTCGGAAATTCTTTTTCTACGTGCCTTTCCAATTTAGAGAAGATGCTTAAACGGTGTGAAGACACTAATTTGGCTCTAAATTGGGAAAAAAGCCATTTTATGGTGAAAGAAGGCATCGTACTTGGACACAAAATTTCAAAGAAAGGAATAGAAGTCGACAAAGCCAAAATAGATGTCATTGCTAAATTACTAGGAGTTTTCTCGGACATACAGGTTTTTACTGTAGATTTATCAAGGACTTTTCAAAGATTTCTCGACCAATGACACATCTCCTTGAGAAAAACACTCCTTTTATTTTCTCAAAAGAATACATTCAAGCTTTTCAGACCTTAAATAAGAAATTAACAGAAGCTCCAATTCTAATTACCCCCAACTGGGACCAACCCTTTAAGCTTATGTGCGATGCAAGCGACTATGCCATAGGTGAGGTTATGGGGAAAC
>BQNB010098552.1:0-25127 GCA_026074375.1 Tanacetum coccineum
ATTTTTGTCTTATCCGTACCTGCATACACAAAACACAAAAACAAGCATATCTTTGCCATTTTTAGTTTGTTTTGGGTCATTTACGGTCATTTTTGGTATAAACAGATATGTGAATTTTACACTTATCAAAGTATCACTTTGATGTGTTGTTAAGATCACAAGGATAATGCATAATACTCTTAATGTTTCACTTGTTTTCACAGTGTATGAAGGACAAGTATATTTTTGAATAGTGTCCCAACGAGATTTATTGATGATCTCTTTTGGCTCTAGACTCAATAGTGTACTTTGGTTTTATTGATAGAAGGCTGGAGTTGACTGCTACCTTTTTAATACCAACTATCCCGGAATTAGAAAGTCAATAGATAACATGTTTAGTCTCCATAAGAAATGAAATAAGAGTCTTTTGAGAGACCTTGAGTGGCTAGGGAGGATTGTGCATTGCATCACTAGGTCCATGATGATTATCTTCAATACCAGAGAACATCTTAGTGTTTCTGATAGCATATGTATTGACCCAGTTTTTGCCTAAGTATATGGAGGGCTTCTTTCTTTAGACCCTTTATCCTCACATTTCTTTTTCATTCTTTAATCCCTTTAATGCTTACTAAGACTTCATCACTAACACCTTGTTGGGTTTATTCCAGTGTTAGCTCTGTCTTAGTCGACATTATTCCCATTCTTACTTTTACTCCTTTTTATATATCATACCTAAGGACTTCTAATCTAACTATTGGAATGTCCCTAGGTAGATCTCTCTGGTTCTGGCTGGATCATGGAACGAATACCTATATGTAGGATATTAGATATCGTCACACAATCAAATGGTTAGTAGATTAGTCGAATACTAGAGAGAGAAACAAAGAAAATGCACACTCCTCTAGAGAGAGAGAGAGAGTGTGTGTGTATAAAATGACTAACCACCTCTTCCATAAGATGGAAGAGGCTTATATAGTTGTGTACAAAACCGGCCAAAGGGCCTTCGTAGTGGGCTTATACGTTGGGTTTTATACCCATCCCATTAACGAATGTTATACATTAAACGATTAACTACGAGCTACTATAAACGGTAAAATACACGGGGTGACCAAGTCTTTTTGTAATATCTAACAATCTCCCCCTAAGGGGGTCACCCCAGAAAATACTAACTTAAGCTCAGTAATCTTCTGATTGATCTTGTGTTCAGCTCATAGTCTTTGATTCTTCATGTGATATCTTGTACTTTGATGTAGTGATCTTTGTCTTGTGGCTTGTGTTTGTACTTGATATGTGATCTTGAGCTTCTTTGAGATCATCAGCCAAAAGTAATCTTTAATCATCATCTTGTAGTCTTTTTGCCATCTTGTGCTTGTGACATCTGGACCGCCATGCTCATACCTTTCTTGATCTTGAAAGCTTGATTATTCTTTGATCTTGAAGTTCTTTTAACTTTAGTGCTTGATTCCTTCCAGAAGATGTTGATATCAGAGTTGCAAAAGCTTTGAAACGTATACTTGAGCTTTCATGACGTCTTTGGATTTTTTGAACGAGTATGAGCATGTGGTTATGAAATTGACGCCACTAGAACGAGGTATCTCCATCTCCATCTTTACTTTGACATGTAATAAAAAAGTTAGCAATAAAGATTGTGGACGAATATGGCTTTGTCATTCGCTCAATTTTGGTTGGATTAACCTCCGAATCTGTGAGGACTGACCTATGATCAGGTAGATTCAACTTAAGAAGAATCTCCTTGACAGGATTTCCAGTATAAGTGTCAGATATTCTAATGTGTAAACACCAGAATAACCTTACTTGCCTGTTCTCTTTATCAGAAAGTCTGAAAGCAGACAACACGATAAGAGTGAATTGGTTAGTTATTGTCTTACCGATTAAAGAAGAAAATTGATTTAAAAATAAATTGACGTGTCACTTGAGAAAGTGTTTTTGTAACATATCGAGAGTTTTAGACTTATAGACTTTTATCAAGATTCATCAACCGTCAATTCATAATCTGGACCGGGTCGATATCCAGTGTCACAAGTTTGACCCATTAAGGATGATATGTGTGAAAATACATATCCGTTTTATATCAAAAATGACCCATAAAAGACAAAATTGTGCTTAAAATGCTTGTATATTGTTTGCTTTGTCTTTGTGATTGTGTAGGTACGGATAATGCAAAAATCTCAAGAAAACGGTCAAAACCAGACAAACACGGACACGGGAATGGAAAAGAGTGTACAAGAGCCGGAAGAATGCTTTCAAAGTCAACCATTGGTCAACCCTTGGTCAACCAAAGTCATAACACAAAATGACAAAACCCAAATTTCCCAAAACAGTCCCTCAAAGTTAAACCAAATTGAAAAAATAATCCTTAAACCCTAACGGTGTTAACTCTTTTTATTATAAGAGTTAACACCCGTTAACTATCCTTTTTATATAACCAAGCCCAAGCCTGTTAACTTTACCCCGTGGCCCAAAACCTTTACATAAGCCTAAAGTTAAACGATTTTAACCCGGGTCAAAGAAAAGTCAAACTCCCACTCCTTTTATAAAAGGTAAAAAGTGGGAAAAACAGTTTTAACTGTTCATCATCTTCCCCGTTTTACCTTGGCCGAGTTAAACGTCACATGATGCTCTCATTGGCTAATTTCCAAAAGGAAGGACACGCGTACAATGAAGGAAACACACCAAAGACTAGTATTTTGCACTAAAAGGCTTGAAAAAGAAGCATAATGGCTCTAACACACGGAATGCCACGTTGGCAATCCGTGTGCTCACCAAAGTGATCCAACGGCTTAAGATAGAGATCCAATGATTGGCAAGATTTAAGGCAGGGATTTATAGGAACGTCTACCAAACTCCAGGGCCTAGAAGCTTCTTTCAGGGCTATAAATAGCCCATCACATTCACACACACGATATCTAGTTTTTTAGCTTTTAAATTTTTTAGTTAAATTGTAATTTTTAGCTTTTAAAATTTGAGCTTAAGTAGTGTAATTTTTCCAACTTATTGTACTCTTACTTTCACCTTATTGTAATCAGTTTTAATGTTAATGAAATTCTCCTTTGTTTTTACCTAATCCGTTTTGCCTTACAAGTTTTTAAATCCTTAAATTCTCATGTTACTGTTTGATAAGCTTCTAATAAGCTCAATATAAGCTCTTTGAGTCTCTAAGCTCAAATTGAGCTATTAATAAAGCTCTTAATATACATAAACCAACAAAATCAGTCTTAATACCGTTGCTTATGGATTATGGACTTTTGGATGATAAGCTTACAATGGAAGAGCTTATTGGACCTTACTAGCTTATCCTTGTGATAAGCTAGAGCTGTTGAAAGCTCTTTTGAGCACTATTACCTTTGTTTAGCTAAGGATTTTGTAAGTTTCCTTTAATTTTCAAGTATCTTAGCTTTAATTTTGCATATGCTTATATTTTGCTTATAGTCTAGCTTATTTGTGCTTAAATATGTCTATTTGTGCTTATTAAATATGTTTGAATATCTGTTTTTAAGTTTTATAGCATAGATCTTAGATTTCTTAGTTTAATTCATAAAACTGTCAAAAACTCAAAAATATTAGCATAGTTCTTAGTTCTTTGTCTCTGGCTTATTTGCTTATTAATATTACATCATTAGGTTTGTCATAAGCTATTTGTTATTTGGTAATAAAGATTTGCTCATTAAAAAGATTTTTCATAAGCCAAAATGATTTTAAGTCTAGTTAAAGGTGTGTTTGGCTTAGCAGTACTAACCATAAGTTAGTACTGTTTGAGACCATTTGGTCTTAAGATTTTAGTTTTGATCTTTCATTTTAATCTGTTTGTGCTAAATTCATAAGCTAGGATAAGGATAATTAGTTTTTCATAAGTTAGGTTAATATTAGTCTAAATCTGTTAAGGGTCATTTGTATTTCTAGATTCAAATCAATTTAGTAAATGCTCATGCCTATTTTGTCCTAAGATTTGTGTTTTTAAAAGCATAGAATTAAATGTCTTTGGCCTGCATTTTGTCTGGTTTGATTTTGAGTTTTAATTGTGCACATTGCATCAGACAGAAAAAGTGAGAAAAAGCATTTTCAATTCAATAATTCAGAGGGTATAAGCTGTTTTTAGGATTAGATTTTCAATCTTTGAGAAGTTTGTGGTCCATAGTTTACATGTTTCTAGCTAGTTTTCATTAAATAGCTTAATTACATATCTGTTTTTAGCTTTTAAATAAGCATTTTGTCTTTTCATTTTCAAAATAAAAACTCAGCATGATCTGAGCCTTAGGTCTGTTTTCAAAGTGCTTTTGTAATAAGCAATTGAGCTTCAAACCTTGTTTCAAAAGTTGATTTTGGAAGCTTATTAGTTGTAATATAAGCTTGCATAAACTATTTCCCCACAAGGATCCAAGAGCTTATCTAAAAATAAGCTCAAAGATCCCTGTAGGGACTGTTTGGGTATTAGTTTTGTCAAGTGCTTATTTCAGTTTTTATAGCTTATTTTCTTAAACTTTTGCTTAATTTGTTCTTAAATTAGCTTATTAGGTTAGTTTAAATTAGTTCTTAGCTTATTAAGTCAGCTTGTTGCTTAATTTAGTTTTTTTCATAAAAACCAAAATCACCAAGTCAGTAGCCTGAAGTTTTTTCCTAGTACTTTTTAGTTGCTTGCTTATCCTGTTTTTTAAAATGAAGTTGGTTTTGCAATCTTAAGTAGCTAATATTTGTCTTAAGTAGTAAAAAGCTTTTTGGCCTAAGGATCCACTATAAAGCTTTTTTTAAGCTCAAAGTCTCCCAGGGACATGTTTGGCTATAGTTTTAATAAAAGAGCTTATTTATTCTTCTAGCTTATTGCTTCTATTTTTAGTTCTGTAGCTCCTTAGCTTATTAAGCATATTTTAAAGCTTATACAGTCCTTACCTTAGCTTTATTTATTCTTCTGGCTTTATTAGTTTAAGGAAAACTCCAAAAATTAAGCCTAAGTATTAACTGATCTAGTTTTGAAGCCTGTTTACCAGCCTTTTAGGGCTTTTCATTAAAAGTTTTCTCTTATTAAAAGTGCTTATTTTTAGCTTTTCTAAAACTACATTTTTATAGGTTTTCAAAAATAAAAAAAGAAGGTGGAAATCGGGGTGAGCAAGACATCGAACCCCCGACTTCAACAACCTCTACCCTTTAACCAACATAACACCACACAGCCACTACCAAACGCGCCCTATGGACTTTTCGTTACACATTTACAACATTTAATTCTAAAGCATTAAATCCATTTTGGCTTATATGCTATTAAGCTATTTCTTGGCTTATTCATTAAGCTGTACCGATCAAGCTTATTTTCCTAGTTCTATTAGATCCAAGAGCTATTTTCTGTATTTTTTTTTAGAATTTTATAAATATTTAGTATTTTTTAAACAATTATTTTATAAAAAACTATACAAAATCATAAAAAATAAGAAAAATAATCAAAAAAAATAATTCTTTTCTAGAAATTTTCATTTTATCGTAAAGTTTTTTGGAAAAATATAGTTTTGCCTTCGTAAGTAAATTGCAAAATTTTCATTTTTTTAAAGAACGAGATTCGTTCCCTTTAATATTTTTTCATGTTTTTAAGCTCATTTTCAACTCCGTTTTTTTTTGTTCTATTATTCTTTAAACTTACTTATTTAGGATAGTAGTATGAGTTAAATAGCTGAATAATAAAACTCGGGTGAGGCTTACTAGTTACGGATGACAATTAGATACTATAAAAATGAAAAATTCAATTATTTTATAATTTTAGAAATTTAGGGTTTTATAACTGCCGTAAGTTCCCGTTTTGCGTTTAGTTTAAAGTTTGGAGTTTCCCGTATTTGTTTTCGTGCTTAGATGTTATCATTTGCTTATTTTAATATTGTAGGAAGTAGAGAATCAAATCATTTTGTTTCCAATTCAAATCATTTGTCCGAAACATCAAATGTGGGTTTACAATTTACAAATCATCTGGGAATAACGTCCCGGGAAATCATACTTCTCGTATTAATATACGTATTATATTATATAAATAATTTGTTAAAATTTTCTATTACCTTTGTCTTCAAGGGTAATTTGGAAATTTTCCATCATATTATATAGTTATTTTAATACGTGTGTTGATTTCAACGAATCAAAGGATCTATCACAAGTCACCTACATGAGCTTGTTGATGTTGGCTCAAGCAGATTTCCATCATCATTGAGAATACTAAGTAATCACTCAGATGTTCTAGCAATACCACAAGGATTGTGCGTAGTTGACTCATATATAATCTTGTTTTCACATTGTTTGAAGAACAAGTAAAATAGACTTGTGTCCTAATGAGATTAATTGATGATCTCTTGGCTCTAGACTCAATTGTGCGCTTTGGTTTAGTGATTCGGGGGCTGGAGCGGACTGCCACCTTTTTTTAATATCGAACTAACTCAAGTGATAAAGTCAATAGATAACGTGTTTAGTCTCTGTGAGAAATGAAAAGAAATCTTTGATAGATTCTGAGTGCGTTGGGAGGGTTGTTGCATGCATCACTGGGATCCCAGACGGCTTTCTTCAATGTTAGCAATCATCATTGTGATTCTGACAGTAGATGTATTGACCCGGTTTATGCCTAAGTGTATGGAGGGTTTCTTTATTTTCACCCTTTATCCTTACAATTCTTTTTCATTCTTCAACCCCTTCAGTGCTTACCGAGACTTCATGACTAGTACCTTGTTGGGTTTGTTCCAGTACTAGCTCCATCTCAATCGACACTATTCCCTATTCTCACTTTTACTCCTTTTTTAAATCATACCTAAGGACCTCTATACTATCTAGTGGATTGTCCCTGGGTAGATCCCCTCGGTTCTGGATGGATCATGGGAACTAATACCTAACCTTACCAACCTTATAACTCTGATAAAAGTAAATACATGGTCGATCTTTTTGGTACTGTTCACCTAGCCATAAAACCAATTGAAAAACTCAATCAGGTACGTGTGATATAAATATCAAAGCTTTTTGTACCTTGAATGTTTTTGCTATTTAGAAACGCTCCCCCACAACATGTGCATCGATAAACAAAAATGTTTAGCACAAGGAGGATGGAGTATACATATGAGTCTACAAAGTCACATTTTATATCAGTTTTCATATTTAAATCATATTTTCTCCCCTTATCAAAAATTTCAAATCATTTGATATTTTGGATACCAATGGATTCAAATATGTTGGAAAACTAGGAGAAAAATATGCTGATTATTCACAAGCTGATTATGGAACATGTTAATGCTCCCCCTCAATCTATGAGGGCATGTGTGAGTGTCAAGTATAATAATTTTTAAAGATTTTGAGTTTTAAGAAAAACTCATGAAAAATTTATACAATGACACTTAACACTTAACGATACACTACATACTTTTAATAATGTACAAGATATATTATACAAAACAAGAAGATATTGACCTGAGTATCAGAATGATGAAATCATTTAGTTCTCTGGATAAGTCTGTAGTCAACATCTCTTAACCTTCCACTGACAAAGCTTTCCAGACTCTAAAAGATTCTCATAATCTTGAGTCGTCTCTCAATCACCTCCATAAAGTCTTTACTCCTTCTTCTATCATCCTCAGACCAGATTCTACTTTCCATGCCCGGATTATACTTGAACAGCTTGAAGTCTTTAACCATGTGATCCAGCTTATCCAAAATCTAATTTAACGTGCCATCACTGAACTTGTGCACCTCAGTCTCCCTCATCACCTTCTTCTAATCATTCCTATCTCTGTAGATTATGGCCCATGGCTTGGAAACATTTGTGTAATCTTCTTTGAAAAGAAAATCAGATGCATCTCAATTCAGTTCAGCGAGGTTGAGCTTCGTCTGATAGCTCTCAATGCCGAGTTGCAAGTCTTTCACCCGTTTTCTGATAACAATGTTCCTAATCTACATGTTGACTGTGTTAAACAGGTGAATTTTTTCGAATCCAAACAGATGGATGAGCTTGACTTGAAGATGAAGCAGATACAGGTCTTCAAAGTTATTAGGATATAGATTCTTGAAATCGGATTATGAGATCTTGTATTCCTTGTAGTCAGCTCTGCGTAGAACAATCTCTTTCAAGTAGGTGTAGCTGTATCTGGATATTGTCTTGAGATTGACGACACTGAGAATCTGCATGTGAGATCTAACTACATGACGATCAGAGGGGGCACTGTGTCCGTTGAGGTAGAATTCCTTACGCTTAAACCACCAACGAGAAATACCATGGGCTACACTAATATCGTATTCTCGTTCACTTTTAATCCACAATGACGGTACGAGTTCTTTAAGCCCAAAATTTGGATAGTTAGCTGCCTTCAACTTGGATATAGACAGAGCACTCCTCCTTTCTTTGCTGCCTGACACAAGGTATTCCAGATCCTTATTGAAGAAGAATTGTGGTTGAATTGTTACCTGACCTGGTGGACCTCTGAGAGGTAATGGTTTGCTCTCGTCAGACACAACTCAATGACCTTCAGGATTAACCAAATCAACTTGATCGGTAAGCAGCAAGTGACACTCTTCCATTTGAAACTGAAGAGAAATGTTGTTGTTATGAAATGGTTAGACTACCTTGAAAGATGGGCCTTCTAAGTCTGCTTTGCTCAGCTTCTTCTTTCCAATCCGTTTGCAGAACTAGTTGATGAATGAACTCATATTGCCAGTGTAACATCCGAGAATTTTCGAAATTTTGAATGACGATTTCAATCTTTGACTTTTAGGGTCTGGCTTGACTTATAAGAACGACCATCTAAATCACGTTTCCACGACTCGGACTCTAAAGCAATTTGATGTGGAATGATATTCCTGACAACTTTTTAGTTTTGACCGAGACCCGAAAACAGTCAGAAGGTGACTGAAATGCCCTCGCAAGATTTTAGAATCAAGAACGAGTACCGACATAAAAATAATTAAATTACATTTAATTATTCAGTTTTTATTAAAATAAGAATGTTTAATAAATTAATTTATCATTTTATGCAGTGACGTTTGTTGGGAAGACGCAATATATTCTGAGTAAAATGATCATTTTATGAGACAAGTTTATCAGGAAATATACAAAAATTAAATAATAAACGTTTTAAATAAATTTTATAAACGTTTATGGAAATGTTGTGAGTGAATACTCATTTTTATCAGACAAATGATTTGGAAAACAATGGCGCAAAGTTGAGAGTTGCTTCGTACGTTAAGTTTTCAAAGAGTCCAGAACCGATTACGTATGAAACTATTTTATATCTAAAAGTTACAAAATGAACCATACTATTTGATACTTGTCCTTCTAGTTTAATATATATTTATAAATATAACATTATTTCATTTCCCCCATCTTACATACACACACACCATCAAACTTTCTACTCTCCCTTCCCCATTATCGGCCACCACTCACTCCGCACCACCGCCGCCGGGGGGTCGGGATTCCGGCCACCACCGCGCTGCCGTCGCCGGAAAACTTTTCCGGCGGACTTTTCTGACGAAATCTAAAATTACTCCTCATCACTGGATCTACTCGATCCTTACCATCACTCGCGGCCACGCGCCGTTTTCTTCCCCCTCCCCCTTTTCGACCGACGACAGCCACCACCATAGGGGCGTTCGGTGTATAGTTTGCACCTAGGGTCCGTTTGGTGTTACTCGGTAACCAACCGGAAGGGGTGTTCGTTGGTGGTTATTTCATCCCTGAGACCACCACTATGGGTGGTGTTCGGTCATAACCATCGCCGCCACAGCCACACCCTGGCGGTGCCGGCTCGTGGTGGTTTGCATCCGGTTTAAGTTAACACAAAAGGGGTGGGTTCGGGTTTTACACCAACAGGGTGCATTTGGGTCCGGGTAAAATACACCAAAGGGTGTTTGTGTCTCTGGTGCAGCCACCCGGCGTAAGGGAGTTCGTTTTCGGTTGCAGCCCACCCGAAAAGGGGCGTTCGAGTTGGGTTATAAAATGCAGCGGGTGCGTTTGGTTGTTAAAATGAGTAGGGTAGTGTTTGGTTGTTTTAAACACCCGAAAAGGTGCGTTGTCATGGGTTAGGAGCAAGCTAGGGGTGATTGTTTATGGTTTTTGCACCACAGCGGTGCGTTGGTTGTAGGTTTGCACAGGTAAGGTGCGTTGGTTTTGTGGTTTCAGCCGACTAGGCAGCGTTTGGTTTTGTTATAAATGAGACAGGGTGCGTTTGGCTGATAAACAACCACTTAGGGTGCGTTTGGTTATGGGTTTAACAAAGCCGAAGGGGCTGTTTGGTTTAGGACAGACTTAGGGTACGTTTGGTTCGTGTTTATGACCAACAAGGGTGTCGGGTTTGGTTTCGTGGGTTAGGCTGTGGGACAGCCGGGAAGCCAGGTCGTCGGGTTTGGTTTAGGTGGGTTTGGTTTGCACAGAAAAAGGGTTTGTGTTTTGATTACCGAAATGGGTGTCGCTTAATTGTGTTTGGACTCAGAAAAAGGGTGCGTTTAATTTAAAAGTATTCGATTATTTCGTTTATATTATCGATAAAATGTATATGTGATGAAATCTGTTTAAACTTGCGAAGTCTAAGTAAAATGTGATATTAATATTTTAAACGGGATTGATAATAATGTATAAGCGATACTAGATATAGTTTAGACGAGTTTTGAACTAAAAACGGACTTTGGCGCGTTTTGTAACGGATAATTGTGAGCAGAAAACGAAACATGAGATTCGGGATTCGAGACTTTGAAAAGTCAGACTTTGGTTTACAAAATATAACAAATTATATTTTGACGGACGTTTTGATATAAAACGGGACTTTTAACTCCCAATAACGAAGAAACTGGAGTGAAATCGGAATATACACTTTAATAGAAAAATATGTTATTTTTAATATATATTAAATCTGACAGGTTTATTAATTAAAGGATTTGAGCACTTTCGAGTCCGTTTCAGCTTCGGTTTAAAACGAAAGTTGTTCGTTATATGACGTTTTACTTTGCAGCGAGGAATTGGTCATTTTTAAAATTAAGACATAGCGGGTCAAAACTAAAGGACGGTTTGATTAATATTTCAATTAATTATATTTAAGACCACTGTTCGGTTCTAAAAACGAAAGGTCTAAAAATAGTAACTTTCGGTAAATATTCGACATAAGCTATGATTGGACGGAAAATAGTATATATTCATATAATATACTAAGGGTTAAGGTTTAAAGACGCGCAAGTGGATTTCTCATCACATGTATATATGTATGTATACATATTAAAATATGTATGATTTTCGTCGTTACGATGTACGCATCGTTGATCGTATTTAATACGTGTATTATAATAGAATCGAACATATATATAGGGTCGCGGCCCCGAGATCGTTGCAGATTCGGTTGTGATTTATTTGGATTATTTGATCGTGGTCTTTGATCAAGGTGAGTTTATAGCCCCATGTTTTACCGGTTTTACATATATTTTTGGGGTGAGAACATGCTTGTTTGCAAATGCATTTACATGATCGATTACAAATTGGTTTACATACTTATTTGCATAGCTCGCTATGGGATATATTACTTGACTACATTTTTGGTCACAAATATATTTACTTTACTTTTGAAATGATTACGGATTAACTTAAGCGGATTGAACTGATAACAACAAGTTACTGCCCGGGTGTTCTTGGAGGGGACACCGGTAACGGGGGTACACATTTTTACATTACTGCCCGGGTGTTCTTGGAGGGGACACCGGGTAAGGGGTAGGTTACATTTTTTTTAAATCACTGCGGGTGTTTTGGAAGGGTCTCCTTAAGACGGGTAATTATATAAGTCTACGTCACAGCTTCATGAACTGTAAATCACTTGGAGGGTGAGCACGAATGTTATGAAATAGATCTATTCGGGTGTGGATCCCCGTTCGGGTGATTTGCGATCACTCGGAAAACGAACGTTATAACTTGATATCCACGCCTATGTTATAAAAATAGATCTATTCGGGATTGACAATCCCGTTTCGGTCGTGATAGCTATAACTCGGTTAAACGAACGTTATAACATCGTCGGAATCACGTGGGGACTTACGGGCCCCCCAAACAAATACTGTGTATTCTTTGTTATATTAGTGCATCAGTTTTGAGTTAGAGTAATCGTTTAAAACTTTGTTTTATACGAATGGATATTTTCGTTTGCTTGAATAAGGTGGCAATACATACTTGAAATATTTTGGTGACATTAAATTGGTCATGCATTCTTTATAAATCTTTGGGATAAGATTGGTACTTTTGGTGACATAAAATGTGTCGTGCATTCTTTATAAATCTTTGACAATTTTACATGGCACTGTGATGATACAGTAGACAAATACATTCATTTGAAAACTTACATTCATATTTAAATAATCTATGAACCACCAACTTTAATGGTTGACATTTTTAAGCATGTTTTCTTAGGTGATTAGATGCTTGGGATTATTTGTATGTGAATTGGAGTCTTTAATTCAAGTTTTCATGGTACCTCTAATCCGAGGCAATTATGGGACAACTATTATTTCGATTTCAGAAAATCAACGAGGTTTGTTTTACATAACGACAATTTTTAGAGGTGTTCTCTTGTATCTAGCGCTGCTGTTTATGAAGTAGCACTCCAAGTGGTATTCGCTGGTTGTATCTTTTTTGGGGGTGTTACAGATTGGTATCAGAGCACGGTTTAATTGTGAATAGGTTGCATATTTTACCTAGACTAAACCGTTTTCACAACATTGCATCACAACAAACATTTTCAAAGTGCATACACGTACTTGCTTACTTGCTTAGGGTATTGTTATCTTAGTGTTTTATTATGGGACATACATGATATGTAATATATTATGCTTACATCTTTTTGCGGTATATTTACGTTCTATTTATATAGAATTATTTATTTAATACCATATGCGTTTTTAAGGACATTAGGGTTGCACAAGTCTCATTCTAATGTAGGATATTGTGAGTTTATAATTGGTCTATCTTACTTCTTAGACATTGCAGCGAGTTGCACATTAGGTCTCGATTCGTTCTCAGGACATTGTAGTTAAACAATGGTTCTAAAGTATATTATTTTGTTCCTAGCTTTATACAATATTGTATTACACGAAGACCGTTATAATTTTGTTTACATGGGATTGTGTATGAATCTAAGTATTATAAGTCTTATATGGGCGGGATCTTTTATTAAGGAACAATTGAGATGTAATTGACCCTATTGGTTATACAAAACCCGTCACAGTTCTGTTTACATGGGATTATGTATAAATCTAAGTAATACAAGTCTTGTATGGGCGGGACTTGTAATAGGAGGATTTATATGATAATTTCTATGTTGATTGGTTCATCGAGACTTTTACCTGGTTTACTTTAACCAGGGTACTATTACTATACTGGAACTCCTAGGTCGAATTTTTTTTGGGTTGTTTTACTCCTGTCTCAAAGGAGAGTTTGGAACACGCGTCCATATCATTAGAGCACATGCATCGTTCATGTCATCCATCACCTTGAGTTTTGTGGGTAGCGTATTGCATCGGGATTCTTAAGTAGGATGATTCTATAATCTTGTTTTTATTTAAAGGATTGGGACCCCTCTTCATTTAAATAATTAAATTATAAATCACCGAACTATAAGTTTATCATTCCTTCTTTCATTAAATTTGAGACGTTCTTATGTAAATAAGAAATTATAAATGAGTGGGTTAATGGTTTCCGATATGACACGAGCTATGATACTGTAATAGATAACAAAGAATCCTAAAAGGGTCTAGAGACACAATCGTGTCTTGCCACTCAGCAGAATCTTAAGGCCTCACTTGGAGCTACCTTATCACATTCTTAAGTTATTACTTTTGCCGTTGCTAATCCTCGCGATCACGAACTGTTCGTGGAACTAACAGACTTGTTACACACTTGAGTTAATGGAGTTGATTTGTCCTTAAACTAGCGACGGAGTACCATAATCCGCCGTCTATCGCATAAGCTCTTCCGCGAGCTCCTCCCATTTGTTAAACTTTATTTGGGAATATGTTTCTCGAAATGTCCACATTCTCGGCGTTTCCGATCACATTTGTTATCGCTTTTGACGTTCATGGTCCGCTGTTGCTTTGGGTCCTGGAGCAGGTTCCGCCTGATACAAACTTTATCCAATAGGTTATTGCAAACTCCCTTAAACGAGATAAAAACTATCGACGAAACAGATAGTTGGACTATTCATTCGGGCACTAGTAGAAGCTTAGGTCGCGATACATCCTAGTACTGCCAAGTAAGTTGGGTACTTACATAATAAGCACGTTGATATGAATATCGAACTTTAACAGATTGTAGAAACGAGACTCCAGTCCTCGGGTCTATTTATTTGACTTCATTACAAACATACTCACGGACTACACTTTTTCTTGAGTTTTACTCTTATGAGACTTTTCCTTATAACGCGGTTTATACCAGTCATTAAGATCTGTAATGATTATATTTTGAGATACCCATTTTAATGTGATTAAATATCAGGACAAACCTAGCCAAAATTGTTGGTAGATTTAGAAGTGTAGAACACCAAATTTTGCTGATAAAGTTATCAAGCGTCTTGTTTAGAACGTGTTATTAAAACTTAAGTCTTTCCTTAGTACATTATATCGGATAACCACCAATTTTAATCTCGGGACGAGATTTCTTTTAAGGGGTAGGTACTGTAACATCGAGAATTTCGAAATGTTTGAAATTGCGATTTCAATTTTGACTTTAGGGTCTGGCTTGATCTTATAATGAACGGACCATCTAAATAACGTTTCCACGACTCGGACTCTAAAGTAATTTGATGTGGAATGATATTCCTGACAACTTTTTAGTCCTGACCGAGACCCGAAAACAGTCAGAAGGTGACTGAAATGCCCTCGCAGATTTTAGAATCAAGAAGCTAGTACCGGCATTAAAATAATTAACTTACATAATAATTATACGTTTTATAAATAAGAATATTTAATAATTATTTCACATTTTATTCAGTGGCGTTTGTTTTGGAAGACGTAAATATTCGAGTAAAATGATCATTTTACGGACAAGTTTATCGGAAATATACAAAATAAATAATAAACGTTTTAAATAAATTTTATAAAACGTTTATGAAAAGTAGTCGAGTGAATACTCATTTTTATCAGAAAAATGATTTGGAAAACAATGGCGCAAGTTTCGAGAGTTGAATATCGTCCGTTAAGTCTTTCAAACGAGTCCCGAACCGATACGTATCGAAACTATACTAAAAAGTTACAAAATGAACCCCATACTATTTGAACTTGTCACTTTAGTTTATATATATATATATAAACTTATAACATTTATTTCATTTTCCACCTCATACATACACACACACTCAAAACTTTTCTCTTCCCTCCCGGCATATATCGGCCACCACCCTCGTCACCCCGCGCCCGGATTCCGGCCACCACCGCGCTGTCGCCGCCAGAAAACTTTTTCCGGCGGACTTTTCCGACGAAATCTAAAATTACTCCTCATCACCGGATCTACTCGATCCCTACCACCATAGCGGAACACGCGAGTTTTCACTCACCCCTCCCCCTTTTCGACCGACGACAGCCACCACCATAAGGGCGTTCGGTGTATAGTTTGCACCTAGGGTTCGTTTGGTGTTACTCGGTAACCAACAGAAAGGGGTGTTCGTTGGTGGTTATTTCATCCCCGAGACCACCACCATGGGTGGTGTTCGGTCATAACCACAGCCGCACCCTGGCGGTGCCGGCTCGTGGTGGTTTGTGTCGGTTTTTAGTTAACCTCAAATAGGGTGGGCTTGATGTTTTACACCGACAGGGTGCGTTGGGTCCGGGTAAAAACACCACAAGGGTGTTTGTCTCGGTGACAGCCCACCCGCAAGGGTGTTCGTTTCGGTTGCAGCCCACCCGAAAAGGGGCGTTCGGGTTGGGTTATAAAACGCAGCGGGTGCGTTTGGTTGTTAAAATGAGTAGGGTGTGTTTGGTTGTTAAACCACCCGAAAAGGATGCGTTTGTCATGGGTTTAGGGAAGCAGCTAGGGGTGTTTGTTTTATGGTTTTGCACCACCAGCGGGTGCGTTGGTTTGTGGTTTGCACCAGCTAAGGGTGCGCTTGGTTTTGTGGTTTCAGCCGACTAGGCAGCGTTTGGTTTTGTTATAAATGAGATAGGGTGCGTTTGGCTGTTAAACAGCCACTTAGGGTGCGTTTGGTTATGGGTTTAACAAAGCCGAAGGGGCTGTTTGGTTTAGGACAGACTTAGGGTGCGTTTGGTTCGTGTTTATCACCAACAAGGGTGTCGGGTTTGGTTTCGTGGGTTAGGCTGTGGGACAGCCGGGGACAACCAGGGCGTCGGGTTGTTTGGTCGGGTTTGGTTTGCACCGAAACGGGTGTGTTTGATTACCGAAATGGGTGCGCTTAATTGTGTTGACACCGAAAAAGGGTGCGTTTAATTTAAAAGTATTCGATTATTTCGTTTATATTATCGATAAAATGTATATGTGATGAAATCTGTTTAAACTTGCGAAGTCTAAGTAAAATGTGATATTAATATTTTAAACGGGATTGATAATAATGTATAAGCGATACTAGATATAGTTTAGACGAGTTTTGAACTAAAAACGGACTTTGGCGCGTTTTGTAACGGATAATTGTGAGCAGAAAACGAAACATGAGATTCGGGATTCGAGACTTTGAAAAGTAAGGGACTTTAGTTTACAAAATATATACAAAATTATATTTTGACGGACGTTTTGGATATAAAACGGGGACTTTTACTCCCAAATAACGAAGAAGAAATCTAGAGTGAAATGGAATAAATATTACTTATATAGAAAATAATGTTATTTTTAATATATATTAAATCTGACAGGTTTATTAATTAAAGTTTTGAGCACTTTTCGAGGTACGTTTACGCTTCCGGCACAAAAACCACGAAAGTTGTTCGTTAAATGACGTTCTACTTTGTCGCGATGATTGTCTGTTTTAAAAAATTAAGATTAGCGGGTCAAAAGTAAAGGTCGGTTCCCATGTAATTGATCTTTTTTTCAATTAATTATATTTAAGACCAACTGTTCGGTTCTAAAAACGGAAGGTCTTAAAAATAGTAACTTTCGGTAAATATTCGACATAAGCTATGATTGGACGGAGGGAAAACAATAGTATATTATTCATATAATATATAAGGTTAGGTTTTAGACGCGCAAGTGGGATTTCTCATTCACATGTATATATGTAGTATATTTTATAATATGTATGATTTTTCCGTCGTTACGATGTAAAGGCATCGTTTGATCGTATTTAATCGTGTATTATAATAAGCGGACATAATTATGGGTCGTTGGGCCGAGATTCATGCAGAAGATTCGGTTCGTGATTTATTTGGATTATTTGTCGTGGGTCTCTGATCAAGGTGAGTTTATAGCCCCATGTTTTACTGGTTTTACATATATTTTTGGGGTGAGAACATGCTTGTTTGCAAATGTATTTACATGGTCGATTACTTCTTGGTTTACTTACTTATGTGCATAGCTCGCTATGGGATTATATTACTTGACTAATTTTCGGTCACAAATATATATACTTTTATTTTGAAATTGTTTACGGATTAGCTAAGCGGATTGAACTGATAAACAACAAAGTTACTGCCGGGTGTTATTGGAGGGGGACACCGGTAACGGGGGGGTACATTATTCTTTAAATCACTGCCCGGTGTTCTTGGAGGGGACACTGAGACGGGTTACATATATATAAGTCTACGGTCACAGTTCTGAATGTAAATCACTTGGTGGAGTGAGCGCGAATGTTATGAAATAGATCTTATATGGGTATGTGGATCCGGTATCGGTGAGATTTGCGATCACTCGGCACTGAACGTTATAACTTGATATCCTACGCGAATGTTATAAAAAATAGTCTATTCGGGATTGACAATCCCGTTCGGGTGATAGTCTCTCGCGTGGTAAACGAACGTATATATACATGTCGGGATCCCGTTGGGACTACAGGGCCCCCAACCAAATAATATGAATTTTACTGTATATATTAGTGCATCAGTTTTCATGAGCTTAGAGTAATTTGTAAACATTGTTTTTATACTCACAGGGATATTTAGTTTACCTTGAATTAAGGTGGCAATACATACTTGTGAAACTTTTGGTGACATTAAATTGGTCATGGCATTCTTTATAAATCTTTGGGATCAAGATGGTACTTTTGGTGACATAATGTGTCTTGTGCATTCTTATAATCTTTGGGATTTTACATTGTCTGTGTGATACAGTAGACAAATACATCATTTGAAACTTAATTTCATATTTAAACTAGTCTATGAACTCAGCAAAGCAATTTAATGTTGACACTTTTAAGCATGTTTTTCTCAGGTGAATTAGATGCTTGGTATTATTTGATGTGCTTTGGGTCATTTACATTCAAGTTTTCTGGTGAGTGCAATTTTTGCGGACAAACTATTATTTTGATTTCAGAAAATCAATGAGATTGTTTTACAAACGACACTTTTTAGAGGTCGTTCTCTTGTATCTAGCGCTGTGTATTATGAAGTAGCACTCCAAGTGGTATTCCGCTGCGTTGTCATATTTTTAGGGGTGTTACAGCCAGTCTGCCGTAGTAGCTTGTATTCATCTGGATCTTGATACGAACTAGGCAAAAGTACGTTGGCAGATTGTTCTCAGTTTTGTAAATCATTTAGGAATGGATCCTGTTAGTTCTGGAGTTTCTGGTTGTCTTCTCTGGATTTGATATCAACTAGTCTGGTCTAGTCTTGATCTTGGGAAGATGTGCAGTATTGGTGTCCTCTGAATCTGAGATATTCACATCATCTGGTACAGACACATCTTTGACTGGTTGTTCAGAATGAGGAACGGACTTCTACTTGGAGGAGCTGGAAGGAGCTTCTCTAGTGTCAGAAGTTTTTCAGGCTGAGGACTGAGGAGCTGGAGGCTGTTTTGAGCCTGAAGCATCATAATCATGTCTTTTCTTCTTGCTTAGATCTGAATCTGGTGGAGGATGAGGAGGATCTTAATCGTCACGGCGTCTCTTTTGAGACTTGTCCTTTTTAGTGAGAAACTAGTCCCTATTTGCACGTTTCATAGACGCCTCAAGAGCTTCATAAAGAGCCACATGTTTAGGAAGTGATTTGTAGGAACCACTCTCAAACATCCGTTGGTGAAGAATTTCTTTCATATCAGCTTCGGGCAGTTCTCTGAAGCGATCTCGAAGGGGAGCTTGTAGAGCTATGTGTACAACCTCTTTTACAACTTCATTGGCGGTTTGATTGATCTTATAAGGCAGATCTCTAAGCTCCAATGTGAATATCCTGGATGAGAGAGCCTGAGTCGTCTGTTCTTGGAGTTTGTGTTTCTTTTCAAGATCAGCACATCATTGTTCCAGCATCAAGACACGAGAGGCTAACGAAGAATTTGTTATGCTTTTTTGTTGTGGATGAGGTAGAAGTGGAATGGTTGTTTTTATTTGCAATGATTGGTTCTTATAGTGGAGAGGATACCGGTTTTGGTGGTGAAAGATCAATGATGGTTGTGGATAGAGGAGTAACTGATGTAGAGGCTTGATGAATGGGAACAATGACCATAGATTCAGCTTTAGTTTCTATAGTAGTTTTCCCTGGTTCCTCTTCTGTAGGCTTATCATTCAGGAACTGATCATCAAAAGTGAAAGCATCATCTAAATTTTTCATAGATGAGAGAGTCCCTGATGAGCTTAGAGGATTTTCCATGTAAACATGTTCCTCCGTTGTATGTTTTAAGATTTCATGAACTTTTGGGTATATTGTAGCAATGAAATCATCATGCATGAGCTCAGGGTGTAGTCCAGCAAGAGCCTCATGACTTTGTCTAGGGTTTGGTCCAGCCTGGTCTTCATCCATGTATTTATGCTCTGGTGGAGGTCGAGACTCGGGTGTTTTACCAGGGTCTGATCCAGCCTGGCCTTCATCAAGTTCACCTATCTTTTCCTCTAGAACCACTGTGTGTGATATTTCCTCACCTTGTACATCTTCAGCATAAAGAACCTCAATGTTTACAGTACTGGTAGTAATGTCCGTGTCAGCCCCAGTTTCAGCATCTGCAGGAGACAGAGAATCACAAACTATATTTGCGGATGCATCATCCTATGGTTGTGCAGAGGGTCCAGTTGATGCCTCTTTAGTTGCCAGAGTCCGCCTCTAGAATATAAATTAATCTGTGGTACTTCTCCTTTTCGGCATGCGCAGAGCCAACAGTGATTGTGCAGCTTGTTCATCAGTTGCAATTGCTTTACCTTTGCCTTCTACCACAGGGAGTTGTCGGGTGGCCTCTTCTACTTGTTCACAAATAGCCACTCCACCAACATGTGCTTGACCATAGGCCTAAAAAGTTTCCAAACTCATCTGAATAGGTCGATTAAGATCATAGTCTTCACCTACACCTTGTGGTTCAAGTTCATGGTGAACCTCTTCATCTTCATCAATAAGCTTGAGAGAACTTTTTCCTTTGTGAAATTTCTGCACTTTACCCCTTTTTGGATGCTTCACAGGTGAAGGCTTTGAAGGTTTTTCTTGAGTAACCTTATATTTCATTGCTGGTGCAGGTTCGGATTGCTTAGAAGGAACTGGTTTGGGTTGCTTGGAAGTTGTTGGTTTCTTAGACTGATCGGCTTTAGAAGCTGACTTTTTCTTTCCTCCCTTTTCAGCTATAATTTTCTTATCATGCTTTGCAACCATTTCCATGTAAGCATTGTAGTAAGGTGCATTCCTAATCGTGTTCGTGATTAGATCCTTAGGAATTTGCATTCTAAAGACTTCATCTTCTTCGCCTTTAGGGACGAACTTGAGATTTCCGTGTCTGTGATCTTCTTCAGGAAGTTAAAGCGGAGACACAGACCTTTGGTGAATGTTGTGTGTTCTTCCCAAATGGCAGATGATTAACTTCGTAAACCGACAGTAAGGAATAACATGAGGTTTAGTCTTCTTCCCCTTCTGAGGAGCAATGCTCAGATTGGCCTTATCCGCGAGAAAAGTCTGCATAGCTTATACAAATTCTTCCTACATGAGTTTAGCATAGTCAACATTTATACTGGTAATTATACCCTAAAGCATCTGAAGAATGGGATATCTGGGCCTATCAAACCCAGAAATCTTGCATGTGAGACATTGGTTGATCATTAACAATATTGCTCTCCAAGGCTGATATAGGTTATTCACCGCCATTCTTGACACAAAGTGAAGTTCCTCTGTATAGCCTAGCTCATTCACAAAGTCCATGATTGCATCACCCGACGGAGGTGACACAAACTGACGAGCTTGATCAATGTGAGTTATCTCTAAAGCTTCCCTCAGAAGATTTGCGTCCAATACGAACCGATTTTCATCCAACTGAAAACTGTAAACTCCAGTCTTTGCCTCATATGTAAGTGTATTCCAAAACTGTTGAATGCAGATAGCTGGACCAGAAGATGAGGCAGGGAATGCTCTGAAGAAGTTTGTGTTTTGCAGAATGTCCACAGAGATCTGAAAGATTGGGTTCTTTTGCTTCTTTTGAAGATCTAAGACAAAATTACTCTTTCCAATAGGCACCCATGCAGCAAATGGCAGTATCTGATCGTCAAATATTATAGGAGCAAGAGCGAGTACATTCTCATAGCCATGTTATCTGCACATGAATATCAACAAAGATAGGCTGACTTGGCATACATTTGATGTTAGATGAGAATATTAGTCATGATGATTGACAGGCTTTGTTTGATTACGGTAAGATTAAGTCAAGAATGATGGAGTATTTCTCATTAAGTCGGAGGTCATTGACTTGGGTCAAACCAGAAGTTAACAGAAGTCAACTTTGGTCAAATATCAAGTTTGGTGTGTGTATCCATAAAACGTATCTATCACGAGGAATTAAATTAGTAATCAGAGTAACTAAGTCAGCCATTACACCTCTTTACCGCATAGAGTTGGCATCATTACGCCAAACCCTAGGTCAGAAAGTCAAGACGCATTCCTAGTCACCCTATGACGATCCACTGATAAGATTACTTGTAATTAAGGAATATACCAATACACCATTTACAACGTCTCCATAATACCATAGGGCTTAGTAGTTATGACTATTGGCTTGGATCTCCCTACACAAATCATGAATGCTCAGACTGGAGCACAGAAACCAGAGAATCTCAAACAAGAGGACGTAGGAGGTATGATCAGGAAGGATATACCAAAGGAGGAGTTGGAGATAGAGTGATGCTTAAAGTTTTGCCTTGGAAAGGGGATCGTATGTTTTGGCAAACGGGGGAAGTTAAACCCTAGATATGTTAGACCTTTCAAGGTGTTGAAACAGGTTGGATTCGTTGCTTACAAGCTCGAGCTTCCGCGAGAGCTGAGCAGGGTTCACAATACATTTCATGTATCCAACCTGAAAAAGTGCTATGCCGACGAGCCATTATCCGTTCCGTTGGATGGACTTCATCTTAATGACAAACTTCATTTTGTCGAGGAACCGGTAGAAATCATGGACCATGAGGTTAAACGGTTGAAGCGAAGCCGCATCTCATTAGTCAAGGTTCGATGGAACTCCAAGCGAGGTCCTGAGTTTACGTGGGAACGCGAGGGTCAATTCCGTAAAAATACCCACATATATTCGCAAAGACCGCACCGTCGACAAGTGCCGCGTCTTGAGCCTTGAGGACAAGGCTCACTTAACAGGGGAAGACTATAACACCCTGTGTTTTAGGGTCATTGACGTCGTCAATAAATTCATAATGTATTTTTAGTATTGTACATGTTTTCTTTTAATCGTAATCATTAAGTTAAATCACGTAAGCTAAAAACGATTATTCAATGTAAACGAGCATCAAAAGACTAAACGTTTACGTCAAGCAAGTATTAAATAATTATTTTCAGAATAATTATGGGCTTCGTTTATTTTATTTTTATCGGTTACGTAAAACGTTTACGTTTCACGATAAGTTAAGTTTAGGCATACCCGGAACCACAAAAATAAATCTAAGCTTCAACGAATACCCATAATTGTACCCAATACCCAAAGTTTTAATAAATTTTGCCCAAGTTAATATTGTTAGTCGTATGGAACATAAAAATAATCAAGTTAGGAGCTATACATTTCAAGTATTACAATTATACTTTACCTTTAACTATTAAATTACAAGTTGTAACATGGAAATGATACTAGTTATTTTGCTAAAGATCAAAAACCATCTAGAAGCCCTCCCCCCCCCCTCCTAGCTCATGGAAACAACAACATATGGAGCCATAGAGCATAATTATAGGTCGTGGTCGAGATCGTTGCAGATTCAGTTGTGATTTTAATTGGATTAATTGATTCGTGGTCTTTAATCAATGTGATTCATAGCCTCGCATTTAAATCTTTTGAATTTTTATAACCCGCGAGGGGATACATCTTTCTACAAAATCCTTATACTTACTCGGTTATCTTATAACAATGTGATTGTTTTAAGGGATTTTGTGAGTTTATAGCCCCCTGTTTTACTTGTTTTCATACAAAATATGTATGATTTCGTCGTTACGATGTACGCATCGTTGATCGTATTTAATACGTGTATTATAATAGAGCGACATAATTATAGGTCGTGGCCGAGATCGTTGCAGATTCGGTTGTGATTTATTTGGATTATTTGATCGTGGTCTTTGATCAAGGTGAGTTTCATAGCCCCCATGTTTTACTGGTTTTTAACTGTTTTGGGGTGAGAATATGCTTGTTTGCAAATGCGTTTATATGGTTGATTTCATATTGGTTTACATACTTATTTGCATAGCTCGCTATGGGATACATTAATTGAATTCACTGTTGGTCGCGAATACATACTTACTTTTGCTATGGACACAAGTGTCTTGATTTACCTTTCCTGTTTATGTGTTGCCTAAGTTTTGCTTGCCAACCATTTTCTTTTATATGTGGGATGAGACGATATGCCAC
The DNA here is from genome assembly GCA_026074375.1 of Tanacetum coccineum. Classification (NCBI taxonomy): domain Eukaryota; kingdom Viridiplantae; phylum Streptophyta; class Magnoliopsida; order Asterales; family Asteraceae; genus Tanacetum; species Tanacetum coccineum. The sequence goes on from BQNB010098552.1 coordinate 23,915, forward strand.
TTCTTTTATATGTGGGATGAGACGATATGCCACTTCTTTTATATGTGGGATGAGACGATATGCCACTTCTTTTATATGTGGGATGAGATGATATGCCACTGTCGTTATTAATTGTGGGATGAGATGATATGCCACTTTTATTATTAGCTTGAGTTTCATGAGCTTAGAGTAATCGTAAACATTGTTTTATACTCACATGGATATTTACGTTGCCTTGAATAAAGTGGCAATACATACTTGAAACATTTTGGTGACATTAAATTGGTCATGCATTCTTTATAAATCTTTGGGATAAGATTGGTACTTTTGGTGACATAAAATGTGTCGTGCATTCTTTATAAATCTTTGGGATTTTTACATGGTACTGTGATGATACAGTGGACAAATACATTCATTTGAAACTTACATTCATATTTAAACTAATCTATGAACTCACCAACTTTAATGTTGACACTTTTAAGCATGTTTTTCTCAGGTGAATTAGATGCTTGGATTATTTGATGTGCATTGGAGTCTTTACATTCAAGTTTTTCATGGTGATGCAATTATGGGACAACTATTATTTTGATTTCAGAAAATCAACGAGATTGTTTTACAAACGACACATTTAGAGGTCGTTCTCTTGTATCTAGCGCTGTGTATTATGAAGTAGCACCCCATGTGGTATTCCGCTGCGTTGTATATTTTTGGGGGTGTTACAGATTGGTATCAGAGCACTGGTTATAGAGAACTAGGTTGCATATTTTACCCTAGACTATAACCGTTTTCACAAACATTGCATCACATCAAACATTTTCAAAGTGCATACACGCTACTTGCTTATGTGCTTACATTACGTGCTGCATTAAGTGCTTACGTGACATACATATATGTAATATATATGCTTACATCTTTTGCGTATATCGCACGTTTATTTATATAAGAGTTATTTATATAAATACCAGAGCATTTCTTAAGACATTGTGAGTTGCACAATGGTCTCAATTATACCTCAGACATTGTGAGTTATACAATGGTCTCATTTTACTTCTTAGACATTGTGAGTTGCACAATGGTCTCATTATACTCGTCAGACATTGTGAGTTGCACAATGGTCTCAATTATACCTCAGACATTGTAAGTTAAACAATGGTCTCAATTATACCTCAGACATTGTAAGTTAAACAATGGTCTCTAAGGATATTATTTTTCTTCATAGCTTTATACTATATTG